>JAJOZX010020973.1:0-26203 GCA_023014485.1 Bathynomus jamesi
AGAGAGAGAGAGAGAGAGAGGAGAGAGAGGAGGGAGAGAAGAGAGAGAGAGAGAGAGAGAAGGGAGAGAGAGAGAGAGAGGAAGGAGAGAGAGAGTTACAAGGAGTTACAAGGAAAAGAAGTACCTCAAAAGGCCTTGCGGCCCATACCGAGGAGGTACCAATGGCACGGGTGCCACGGAAAATTTTCTACACACTCAAAGAGTGTGCAAAATTTGGTCTTAACCTTTTCTTGAACTGATCCACAGAGGAAACTGTTCAACTTCCGAAGGTAACCTGTTCCATGTGTCACAGATCTTATACGTAACGTAATTCCCACACACACTAGTCCTAAACCGTTTCAAATCCAACTTCCAACCATTGTTGCGAGTTGGGTTATCATTTAAACTAAACATACTTCTAAAATCGACATCGTTGAACCCTCGTAAGAGCTTGAAAACCTCGATCAGTTGACCGCGCAGCCTCCGAGTTTCAAGCGAAAACAAGTTCAGGGCGCGTAACCGTCGATGTAGCCCATATGCCTAACGGAAGGGATCAACTTTGTGGCCCTCGCCTGCACTCGCTCCAGCCTCTCAATATCTTTCCTGAGGGTGGGCGACCAGAACTGCACAGCATACTCCAGGTACGGCCGAACAAGGGAATTGTACAGTGAGAGCACAATCTCCTTGTTCCGAAACTGAAATTGCCTCCTGATATAACCCAATAGTTTCTGGGCTTTCTTTTCCACCTCTACACACTGTTTCGTAAACTTAAGGTCGCTGCTAATTAGCACACCCAAGTCCTTTTCTAAATCAGTCACCTCGATATTACTGCCCAACATCGAGTAGTCCGACTTGGGATTGGCGTAGCCAATGTGCATCACTTTGCATTTACCCAAGTTAAACGGCATTTGCCATTTTTCGGACCACTCTCCTATCCTACCTAGGTCCGCACGCAGTTCCTCGATCGCTTCGGGCGTCCCAACATTGGCCCCAAGCTTGGTGTCATCAGCGAATTTGGCGATCCGACTGACGATGCCACCGTCGATATCATTTATGTAAATGGTAAACAACAGTGGCCCCAAAACGGAACCCTGAGGAACCCCACTAGTGACCGAGGCCCAACCCGAACTAGCCCCTTTAATTACCACCCTCTGCCGCCTATTCCTTAGCCAGTTTTCAATCCACCTACCTATTTCCCCACCGATACCCAGCGCGCGCACTTTCGCCATTAGCCGGCGGTGAGGTACCTTATCAAAGGCTTTCTGAAAGTCGAGATAAAGTATATCAATCGCCCTACTCTTATCGTACTCACTCAACATGACGTGGAAAAACTCGAGCAAGTTGGTGAGACACGACCTATGCCGTCTAAACCCATGTTGGGAGTCCCCAAGCAGCTTGTAGGAATCCAAATGGTCAACGATTCTATCAGCTATTATCCTTTCTAATAATTTACCTACAACTGAAGTGAGACTAATAGGACGATAGTTCCCTGGACTTTCGTGATCCCCTTTCTTAAAGATAGGGTCACGGGTCACGTTGGCCTCTCTCCACACACCAGGCACCTGGCCCATCTCCAACGATTTGTTGAAGACTGTAGCCAGGTGGGGAGCCACCTGGTCGCGCACTTCTCGCAAAACACTGGGGAGAAACTGGTCTGGCCCAGGAGCCTTAAACGCGCTCAGTTTGTCTATTCTATGAGCAACGACTGTCGCGGTACATCTAACACTATCCAGGCCAGCACCTTCGTGCCTCACAGCTGGCTCGGGGATGACGCGGGTATCCTCCCTGGTGAACACTCCCGCAAAGTACTCATTAAGCACATTAGCGATGTCCGCGTCGGAGGTCCGCAGAACGCCGCTTCCGTCCTTTAAAGGACCTATCATGCTTCTAATGGCTTTCTACTATTAACATAACTGAAGAACTCCTTAGGGTTCCTCTTGCAGAGGCTTGCCACCCGTAGTTCTTCGTTACGTTTCGCTAGCCTAACCTTCGCCTTCACTTCCCTACACAGGCGGACATACGCTTCAGTGTTCTCGTGGGAACGATTGGCCTTCGCCCTCCTATACTACTTTCCTATTTCGGATAGCCGAAGCGATGCCACGATTGAACCACTTAGGCTGCGTTGAAGCAGGGGTGACCAGTTTTGAGGGTATGGCAGCAGACTGCAGCACCATAAACTCATCCCGGAATGCACTCCACACTCCCTCAACATCGCCGCCAACCTCTAACCCCATCTCTGCTACGCTATCCCTGAGGCTAACAAAGTTCGCCCGCCGGAGATCGAGCTTACTGCCTCTCGAGTTACTACGCTTCACCCGAGGGACGCACACACGGAACCTAATAATACCGTGATCACTCCCGCCCAACGATTCGTCAACGGTGAGGCCAGTGACGAGGTTGTCTTCGGTCGTGAATACTAAGTCTAGAACGCTTTCGCCTCGTGTAGGCTCGTTGACCCACTGAGTGAGGAAGTTCTCATCAGCAAAGTCAACTAGCCTCCTCCCTTCAGCATCGGCAGTCCTGTTTTCCCACTTTATGCCGCGACAGTTGAAGTCTCCTAAAACTACACACACCCTATCCCCTAGCAGGCTACTGAGTTCGGTGTACAGGGCTGTATCCTCCTCGAGGAGGAGATGCGGAGGTCTGTACACCAAGATTAACCTATAGTTCGTCCCTCCCACGTTCAGATCGACGCCAAGCAGCTCCCGTTCCGACCGGAACTGGCAGTCAACCGGACTCAACGTGTCTCTGACGTATATTAGTACCCCACCCCCCTCCCCACGGGTGCGGTCTTTGCGAAACATTCTATACCCGGGAATTTCGAACTCCCCAACGTAGTCCCTACGATCAGTATGAATCCAGGACTCGGTGATAGCAACGATATCCTGGTATTCTGATGCTAAGAGCGCCCGTAGCTCGCGAAACTTGTTCCTAATTGACCTAGCATTAAAAAGCATTGCACGGAGGGAGCCTTCCCTATTCTGACCGCCCCCTAGCACGACCCGTTTCCCGAACAGCCAGGCTGTCGGGAGTTGAAGAGCCCCTCACTAACGAGGGGGCAACTTCCACAGGAGACTGAGCCCCCTCCAACGTAGGAGGAGGGTCACCCATCTGTACTTCGCCGCACCCTTCAGTCGAAGGTACGTCCGCCACCGGCTCATCCTCATCTCTCCCCGGTGGGGGCCCATCATCTCTCCCAGGACTCGACCTCACCATTCTGTATAGGTGCCGGTCGAGCAGCGCGCCTAGCACACCTTTACCCTTGTCATTGAGGTGGACACCATCCCTCTGGTAAAGGTCCCACCTACCCGAAAATGCATCGAAGGGGTCAATAAACTTCACGCCCAGCGGAACGCACAAGTCTTGTACCCTCTCGTTGATGCCAATGACCTTACTGAGCGAGTGGTCACTGACATTCATTCGCGGTAAAATACCCATTAACATTCCCCTGTCTGTCTTCAGTTTTAGATCATCCGCAAGAGACATGATCTCGGTGATGATCCCTTCTGTAAGACCTACCCCACCGCCTTTGAGGAACAGGTCATTGCCACCAGCGTGGACAACGATCGCAGTCCTCCGACTATCCACGCGCACCTTCTCTACCTCCTTCCTTAAGTGCGCCGTTCCCCGCCCAGGTAAGCACCTTACCTTCCTCCCATCCCGGTTTGCAGAAGCAAAGTACTTCTCCTGGCCCCTGATCTGCGAGTCCCCAATCAAAACGGTGTCTTCCTCCTTCGAGCACAGGAGACTAAAGCGGTTAGAGGTCTTGACAGGGGCAACTGGGGTCTCAGGCTTCGGCTTCGCAGCCTTCTTGCCCGAGACCTTTCGAAACCCGTCGCCACCCATACACGCAGTTACACCACCCGACCCACCCCGACAGGTAGCTACATCCTTCGGTTTCTTTGGGCCATCAGCAGGCCCCTTCCCACCCTTCTCTATCGATCCCTTCCCACCCTTCTCTATCAGCCCCTTCTTTGAGCCCTCCCTTTGTTCTTGATACTTAATCTTACAGTTTGAATCTGCTGGTGTGTTTTTAATTTGATCTTGTCCACTGGGTTGGATTTCCAGTGCTACGACCCTAGCTTCAAGCTTTTTTACTAATTCCTTTAGCTCTTTAACTTCCTTTTCGTGGTTGTCTCTAAGTTTACAAAACAAACATACACTAAGGGATGTGATATCGCTGATATTACCCTCTGGGAAGTCTACGCACCAATGATTAACTTTACATTTAAAGCATTCTGCTTTCAATTTAGCTGGCCCTGCCATATTTTCTCTTTTTTTGTTTTTTCTGAATACTCTGAATAAGATAAAGCGTTCTAGCAATGAAAACTATCCAAAAACGTTATGACCAGTATATAAAAAAGGGGGGGGGGGTGAATTAATCCCGCGCGTAGCCGCACCCGCCTTTTCGCAAGTGACGTTCATTCCTTCCAGAAGACTACACCTCTCCTGCTGCCGCACCGACCAAAGGTCTCCCCAGGGCCGGACCGTCCCAAACGTGTCGCAGCTACCAACTGACAAACACTCGCGACGCAAGCGTCACGGATTTTCCGCCAGGAGCGACAGCGAGATGCAGCCCCTTACTAAGTCTTACTAGTCACTCACAAGTGGGCCAGACTCTTAGAATCCAGTGTTCAAGGGATATCCCACCAGACCCAGAGGCTACGCCCGAGACTTTACGCTGGCCTGGCAGCCAGCTGGGCAGTAAAGCCCTCTCACCTCAGAGCAGTACAGCCAAGCACCATCAATTGGTCACCAAAGAACGGTCGCAGGGGGCTGGTCAAGCCATTACGCGTTAGGAATGGGCTTAACGGGGCACTAGCCACACTCCATTCATCGCGCCCCTACGCCTGGGACCCCTCCATCCCAGTCTCTCACAACCTACGAGCGTTAAATGGTGTTATTTATAGAGGTTCCAAAGCCTCTCTTCCCACGCATGAGGTAGCAGTCGGGTCCTAATAGTAAAAGAAGAGAAAAAGACTTAATACTAAAAGAAAAGTTTTTTTTTTTTTTTTTTTTTTTTTTTGCAGTGAGAGGAGAACAACCTTAACGTAATCTAAAAGGACAGAGTAGGGATGGGATGGGGTCCTAGTAACCCACGGGACGGGATTGTGCAAAATACTTTACCCGCCCTCCCGAAAGAGAGAGAGAACCTAAAGGAGCTGGCAGCCAGTTCCTCTAGAATCCCACGACTCGGGACCGGAGGGCTGTCACACCCCAAGTATAAAGTTTACTACATCCAGAAGAAATGTGCATAACCTTTATACCCCCTGCGGGAGAGAGAGAGAGAGAGAGAGAAGAGAGAGAGAGAGAGAGAGGAAGAGAGAGAGAGAGAGAGGAGGAAGAGAGAGAGAGAGAGAGGAAGAGAGAGAGAGAGAGAGAGAGAGAGAGAGAGAGAGAGAGAGAGAGAGAGAGAGAGAGAGAGGAAAAGAAGTACCTCAAAAGGCCTTGCGGCCCATACCGAGGAGGTACCAATGGCAACGGGTGCCAGGGAAAATTTTGTCTTTCAAACTATGCTAGCAGTAGTAGAAAACTGGATAGAAAAGTAGAAGGCTCTCTCCCCACCCTCCGCTCCCTCCCTGCCAGAGGCAGGTACGGAAAAAGGTTGAAGAAAATACCTTGACCCTGGAAAAGTAGCCAAGGAAATTTTACAGGAAAGTGGAGAATATATAAATAGCTCTATATTTAGCTTGCTCACAGAGACACCGAGCAAGCGAACTCCTGCAGAGTTTTCTGAGGTTTTAATCTTAAACTATGAGTGTGTTCTGTACTTTGTCTAGCCTATTTTTAAACAGATTTACACTTTGACTGGAAACATCCTCTGAGGGAAGTTGGTTCCAGATATCAACTATTTTACAGGAAAAGAAATTTCCGCAGACTGAGGTCCTAAATGTCTTTACACACTCAAATAGTGTGCAAGATTTCGTCTAACCTTTTCTTGAACTGATCCACAGAGGAACTGTTCACAACTTCCGAAGGTAACCTGTTCCATGTGTCACAGATCTTATACGTAACGTAATTCCCACACACACTAGTCCTAAACCGTTTCAAATCCAACTTCCAACCATTGTTGCGAGTTGGGTTATCATTTAAACTAAACATACTTCTAAAATCGACATCGTTGAACCCTCGTAAGAGCTTGAAAACCTCGATCAGTTGACCGCGCAGCCTCCGAGTTTCAAGCGAAAACAAGTTCAGGGCGCGTAACCGTCGATTGTAGCCCATATGCCTAACGGAAGGGATAACTTTGTGGCCCTCGCCTGCACTCGCTCCAGCCTCTCAATATCTTTCCTGAGGGTGGGCGACCAGAACTGCACAGCATACTCCAGGTACGGCCGAACAAGGGAATTGTACAGTGAGAGCACAATCTCCTTGTTCCGAAACTGAAATTGCCTCCTGATATAACCCAATAGTTTCTGGGCTTTCTTTTCCACCTCTACACACTGTTTCGTAAACTTAAGGTCGCTGCTAATTAGCACACCCAAGTCCTTTTCTAAATCAGTCACCTCGATATTACTGCCCAACATCGAGTAGTCCGACTTGGGATTGGCGTAGCCAATGTGCATCACTTTGCATTTACCCAAGTTAAACGGCATTTGCCATTTTTCGGACCACTCTCCTATCCTACCTAGGTCCGCACGCAGTTCCTCGATCGCTTCGGGCGTCCCAACATTGGCCCCAAGCTTGGTGTCATCAGCGAATTTGGCGATCCGACTGACGATGCCACCGTCGATATCATTTATGTAAATGGTAAACAACAGTGGCCCCAAAACGGAACCCTGAGGAACCCCACTAGTGACCGAGGCCCAACCCGAACTAGCCCCTTTAATTACCACCCTCTGCCGCCTATTCCTCAGCCAGTTTTCAATCCACCTACCTATTTCCCCACCGATACCCAGCGCGCGCACTTTCGCCATTAGCCGGCGGTGAGGTACCTTATCAAAGGCTTTCTGAAAGTCGAGATAAAGTATATCAATCGCCCTACTCTTATCGTACTCACTCAACATGACGTGGAAAAACTCGAGCAAGTTGGTGAGACACGACCTATGCCGTCTAAACCCATGTTGGGAGTCCCCAAGCAGCTTGTAGGAATCCAAATGGTCAACGATTCTATCAGCTATTATCCTTTCTAATAATTTACCTACAACTGAAGTGAGACTAATAGGACGATAGTTCCCTGGACTTTCGTGATCCCCTTTCTTAAAGATAGGGGTCACGTTGGCCTCCCTCCAGTCACCAGGCACCTGGCCCATCTCCAACGATTTGTTGAAGACTGTAGCCAGGTGGGGAGCCACCTGGTCGCGCACTTCTCGCAAAACACTGGGGAGAAACTGGTCTGGCCCAGGAGCCTTAAACGCGCTCAGTTTGTCTATTCTATGAGCAACGACTGTCGCGGTACATCTAACACTATCCAGGCCAGCACCTTCGTGCCTCACAGCTGGCTCGGGGATGACGCGGGTATCCTCCCTGGTGAACACTCCCGCAAAGTACTCATTAAGCACATTAGCGATGTCCGCGTCGGAGGTCCGCAGAACGCCGCTTCCGTCCTTTAAAGGACCTATCATGCTTCTAATGGGCTTTCTACTATTAACATAACTGAAGAACTCCTTAGGGTTCCCTTGCAGAGGCTTGCCACCCGTAGTTCTTCGTTACGTTTCGCTAGCCTAACCTTCGCCTTCACTTCCCTACACAGGCGGACATACGCTTCAGTGTTCTCGTGGGAACGATTGGCCTTCGCCCTCCTATACGCTACTTTCCTATTTCGGATAGCCGAAGCGATGCCACGATTGAACCACTTAGGCTGCGTTGAAGCAGGGGTGACCGGTTTTGAGGGTATGGCAGCAGACTGCAGCACCATAAACTCATCCCGGAATGCACTCCACACTCCCTCAACATCGCCGCCAACCTCTAACCCCATCTCCTACGCTATCCCTGAGGCTAACAAAGTTCGCCCGCCGGAGATCGAGCTTACTGCCTCTCGAGTTACTACGCTTCACCCGAGGGACGCACACACGGAACCTAATAAGACTGTGATCACTCCCGCCCAACGATTCGTCAACGGTGAGGCCAGTGACGAGGTTGTCTTCGGTCGTGAACACTAAGTCCAGAACGCTTTCGCCTCGTGTAGGCTCGTTGACCCACTGAGTGAGGAAGTTCTCATCAGCAAAGTCAACTAGCCTCCTCCCTTCAGCATCGGCAGTCCTGTTTTCCCACTTTATGCCGCGACAGTTGAAGTCTCCTAAAACTACACACACCCTATCCCCTAGCAGGCTACTGAGTTCGGTGTACAGGGCTGTATCCTCCTCGAGGAGGAGATGCGGAGGTCTGTACACCAAGATTAACCTATAGTTCGTCCCTCCCACGTTCAGATCGACGCCAAGCAGCTCCCGTTCCGACCGGAACTGGCAGTCAACCGGACTCAACGTGTCCCTCACGTATATTAGTACCCCACCCCCCTCCCCACGGGTGCGGTCTTTGCGAAACATTCTATACCCGGGAATTTCGAACTCCCCAACGTAGTCCCTACGATCATATGAATCCAGGACTCGGTGATAGCAACGATATCCTGGTATTCTGATGCTAAGAGCGCCCGTAGCTCGCGAAACTTGTTCCTAATTGACCTAGCATTAAAAAGCATTGCACGGAGGGAGCCTTCCCTATTCTGACCGCCCCCTAGCACGACCCGTTTCCCGAACAGCCAGGGCTGTCGGGAGTCGAAGAGCCCCTCACTATTGCTGTTGGAGGGGGACTACCTGCTGGGGGAGGGGGACTAGCTGCTGGGGGAGGGGGACTAGCTGCTGGGGGAGGGGGACTAGCTGCTGGGGGAGGGGGACTAGCTTCTGGGGGAGGGGGACTATTCTGGGGGAGGGGGACTATCTGCTGGGGGAGGGGGACTACTGCTGGGGGAGGGGGACTAACTGCTGGGGGAGGGGGACTAACTGCTGGGGGAGGGGGCTAACTGCTGGGGGGGGGGGCTAACTGCTGGGGGAGTAGGTTTAACCGTTTGGGGAGCAGGATCAATTGCTGGTTTGGGGGGTCTTAGTTTAAAAAGATTATACAAATTAATGTTCAGTAAATCACCATACTTCTTTTTCCCCTTCTGGTTAAAATGTATCCCGTCCGAACCATAGTATTCCCCATTTCCGTGGAATGTAGGCCAAAAATCGACAAACTTTAGGCCTTTTTCATCACACATGCGTTTAACTCTTTTATTTATGCTAATGGCTTTACTTAGAGTATAGTCACTAGCACGCATTCGAGGGAGAATTCCTACGACCATACCCATGTCTGTCCTATCCCTAACCTTGTCAGTTAGGTTCTTAAATTCTTTAATAATGGGCTCTGTCTGCCCTCCTGTCCCTCCCATAAAAACGTCATTGCCACCAACATGGACAATGATAGGGCAACTCTTATTTTTGATATTAATTTTGCCTAATTCCCTATTAATTATCTGGCTTGTGGCACCCGGAAAACATCGGAGCTTTCTCTTGGTCGCCCGTCTTGCTCCGAAAAAGTCCCCTTGATTCCTTACCATAGAATCCCCAATTAAAAAGGATTCATCCTCCTCATCAGCAAGTAAGTGAAACTTATTTTTGATGGTAATGGGTTCCAAATCCTTATGTTTTGGTTTTGGTTTGGAGGGTCTTTTATTTTTGACCAATTTGAATTCTTGGTCCTCCGTTCCATTTTCCGGAATAGTCACCGTGTTTTCCAAGCGTGCCACGCTTTGCTCTAGATGCTTAATTTTACAATTTAAATCTGCTTGTTTGTTTTTAGTTTGATCTTGTCTACTGGGATGGATTTCCAGTGCTACGAGCCTAGCTTCAAGCTTTTTTACTAATTCCTTTAGCTCTTTCACTTCCTTTTCGTGGTTGTCTCTAAGTTTACAAAACAAACATATACTAAGGGATGTGATATCGCTGATACTACCTTCGGGGAAGTCAACGCACCAATGATTAACTTTACATTTAAAGCATTCTGCTTTCAATTTAGCTGGCCCTGTCATATTTTTATTTTTATTTTTTATTTTTTTTTTTTTTTTTTTATACGTTAATTTAAATAATACAATATGTTCCTTTTAATTAATACGATACGTTACTTTTAAATAATACAATATGCTACTTTAATTATATAACGAATGGTGAGAGGGGTAATGGTGAGTTCTGAAGTAAACACGTGTTACAGACCGGAAACTGAGTTGAATACAGAATTGAATGGAACCTGTGGGTTGCCGTTAGTAACAATGCAGTCTGATATTAATTTAAATAATAATAAATGCTATTTTAATTAGTATATCGGTTAGTGAGGGAGGATTGGTGAATGCCGAAATACGAAATAATTAGTATATTGGTTAGTGAGGGAGGATTGGTGAATGCCGAAATACGAAATAAACACGCGCAGACGAGTGGCACGTGTTTCAGACCGGAAATGGAATTGAATACGGAACTGAATGGGATGTGTAGGGAGCCGTTTATAACAATGCAGAATGATGTTACTTTAAATAATATAATATGTTATTTTAATTTATACAACGGATCGTGGGAGAGAAGTAGTGAATGCGGGAGATGGACCTGCGAGAGCACGTGTTACAGACCGGAAATGGACCTGCGAGAGCACGTGTAAGACCGGAAACGGAAATAGACTCGAACATACAAATCTTACTATGTAACTCGTCTGAAAATGCAATCTGTAACTACCGTCTAAAACAATGCAAACTTATTTAATTTTAACTTTCCCAGAGAAATTCAGCCGAAAAAAACAGAATTTAAACAATATGGAATTATGTTCGTTAACCGGAAAAGGAGTAATTTAATTATAATTACTAATAAATTGTCTAATTATTAAGCAATAGTGCTTGCCCTAATCTCAATAATAAAGTAAATAAATATTATACTTATCTAACAAATATACAATCAAACTTAGTCACTATTAAAAAAGATACTCCTTGAGTAGACGTTACTCAGATTTGCAATTGCATATATATACAGGGACCCTTCGGGGTCCTATCCTTCTCCGACGTGCTTCCTCACAATCCAAGCGGACTCCGCTAAAGCGATTAGTCCGAGCACCCTGGTACATCCTCCGATGTTGAATCTCCTCATCTCCTTGAGCAGCCCTGCGGGAATTGTCCCGTCTGAACTGATGGCAATTCCCCAGGTTTGGACTTTCTGGATGTCATGAAGTCTCCGTATCTCTTCCGGGACAGCTTCTATGGTCAGTCGCTCATACTTCGCCTCCTTCTCCCTCTGTCGCTGCTTCAAGACCCCTTGATCTTTTAAGTAGGGGACAGTTACATCCGCAAAAATTAGAGTCTCATCTTGAATAAAGGACAGGTCTGGGCGCAATCTCAGCAAGCCACATTCCCACGTGCGCTCCTTCCATACCGTATGTTCTTTGGCCAGCCACTTCCCCACGTGGGAGACCAGATGGTCATGTCTCCGCACGTATCTGTCTTTCTGTTTGGGGCAGTTGTTCAGGACGTGTAGGTCTGTTTCGGCTTCCCTACTGCAGAGCCTGCACTCCCTGTTGCCCCCTCGCCCTCGTGTCAGGTTTATCCTAGTTGGGATGGTGCAGGATATGATCCGGATGGCGTGGATTAGTTGGGACCCCCGGAGGAAACCCTTCCAGAGGTAGTCCCTCCTTTGTCCTGCCATCGCTTGTTTGGCCCGCCCGTTGGTCTGGGCGACCATCTCCCTCTCCAACTGCTTCTCCCTCCTTTTCTTCCATCCCTTAAGCTCTCCCTCTTCCAGACCGACCCTTCCTAAGTCGCCTCTCGCCTTCTCCTCAGCCATCACTCCCAATCCTACAACTGCGGGGTCTTCTGACCCCAGCATCCTTTGTACTGCCATAAAGCGTGCCACCATGACGGAGTGCGGGAGCGAGAGCAACCCCCCGCCCTTCGGATGGTAGACCCACGCCGATGGTGTCCATTCTGGCAGGTGTAGCATCTTCTTAAATCCTTTCCGTATTAGGCGGTCCACCCTCCTCAGCTTTGATACTCCGCAGGCCGCCAACCGCAGAGTGTACATCATCGCTGGTACCAATTGTTGTTTCAGGATTGATACTTTTTGGAAGGGACGCAGTGGCGCTGTTCGTATGCGTTCTAGCTGCGTCTCCCAGAGTTTCCAGGGCAGCGCCGTACCTCCCATCACCGAATGGTCCAGCCCTAGATACCGAATGGTCTCCGTGACTGTCACAGACGGCAGTGGGGTTCCCTCCCAGTAAGCATGAGGGCCCATCTCCACACGACACGCCTTCTTTCCATGGGCACGCTCTTTAAAGAGCGCTGCGCTCTTCCGCGGATTGACCTGCAGTCCTCTGCTTCGGAAGAATGTTTCCACCCTTCGAAGGAGCAGGGCCATGTCTGCCCAGTGATTCGTCATAAGAACCGTATCATCGGCGAATGATAGAATTTTCACCCGATGACCCCCAATTTCCACCCCACACTCCATTCCGTCTAGATCTTCCAGGAGTTCCTCCAACACCAAGTTAAATAGAAGTGGAGATAGGGGACAACCCTGTTTAACCCCACACAGGATGTTGACTGGGTCTGTCGTTAGGTCGCCAACTTGAATCTTAGTTGTGGCGCCTCTGTACGATTCCATAATGGTCTGCGTGAACACCTCTGGCACCCCCTTCCTCCTCAGAGCACGTAGGATGGACGCGTGTCTGATAGTGTCGAAGGCCTTTGCCAGATCTATTGATGTAAGGCACAGTGTACCCTTCTTTCGAAGGGCACATTGCATGATCTGGGTACTCTCCCATACACCATCGAGAGGTACGAAGGCCTTCTGTCGGGGGTGGATGGAGATTTGTCTTCTCATCCTTTTATCCAGCAGCTTGGCGAAGAGCCGTAACCAGATAGACCCTATTGTCAGGGGTCTCCAGTTACCTACCTCTCGAGAGTCCCCTTTCTTGTACAAAAGAATGGTGCGGCACTCCTTCACGCTGGACGGGATCTTTCCTCCTCCCATCCATCTGTCAAAAACTGCCCCGATCCAGTGGGGCTGTAGCGCACATAGGTCCGCCACCGTTACTCCATCTGGACCAGGTGCCGTTTTGCGGTACTCCTTCAGGCTCTTCTTAACTTCCTCTCCCGTGAACACCTCCGCCCCAACTTCTCTATCGCGCCACCGCAGCGTAGCCGGTTCCCACTCCCCTCCATCTTCTCCAGGGACCTCCAGCCGCGCCCGATAGAATTCCTCCACCAGATCCATCTGAGGCCTGACCGGTTCTTCTTGGTCAAGGAGAGAGAGAGAGAGAGAGAGAAAGGAGAGAGAGAGAGAGAGAGAGAGAGGAAGGGAGAGAGAGAGAGAGAGAGAGGAAGGGAGAGAGAGAGAGAGAGAGAGAGAGAGGAAGGAGAGAGAGAGAGAGAGAGAGAGAGAGAGAGAGAAAGGGAGAGAGAGAGAGAGAGAGAGTTACAAGGAGTTACAAGGAAAAGAAGTACCTCAAAAGGCCTTGCGGCCCATACCGAGGAGGTACCAATGGCAACGGGTGCCAGGGAAAATTTTGTCTTTCAACTATGCTAGCAGTAGTAGAAAACTGGATAGAAAAGTAGAAAGCTCTCTCCCCACCCTCCGCTCCCTCCCTGCCAGAGGCAGGTACGGAAAAAGGTTGAAGAAAATACCTTGACCCTGGAAAAGTAGCCAAGGAAATTTTAAAGGAAAGTGGAGAATATATAAATAGCTCTATATTTAGCTTGCTCACAGAGACCGAGCAAGCGAACTCCTGCAGAGTTTTCTGAGGTTTTAATCTTAAACTATGAGTGTGTTCAGTACTTTGTCTAGCCTATTTTTAAACAGAGAGTTACAAGGAGTTACAAGGAAAAGAAGTACCTCAAAAGGCCTTGCGGCCCATACCGAGGAGGTACCAATGGCAACGGATGCCAGGGAAAATTTTGTGAAAGTTTATTTTTCTTTCAACTATCCTAGCAGTAGTAGAAAACTGGATAGAAAAGTAGAAGGCTCTCTCCCCACCCTCCGCTCCCTCCCTGCCAGAGGCAGGTACGGAAAAAGGTTGAAGAAAATACCTTGACCCTGGAAAAGTAGCCAAGGAAATTTTACAGGAAAGTGGAGAATATATAAATAGCTCTATATTTAGCTTGCTCACAGAGACCGAGCAAGCGAACTCCTGCAGAGTTTTCTGAGGTTTTAATCTTAAACTATGAGTGTTCAGTACTTTGTCTAGCCTATTTTTAAACAGATTTACACTTTGACTGGAAACAACCTCTGAGGGAAGTTGGTTCCAGATATTAACTATTTTATAGGAAAAGAAAACAAGTTCAGGGCGCGTAACCGTCGATTGTAGCCCATATGCCTAACGGAAGGGATCAACTTTGTGGCCCTCGCCTGCACTCGCTCCAGCCTCTCAATATCTTTCCTGAGGGTGGGCGACCAGAACTGCACAGCATACTCCAGGTACGGCCGAACAAGGGAATTGTACAGTGAGAGCACAATCTCCTTGTTCCGAAACTGAAATTGCCTCCTGATATAACCCAATAGTTTCTGGGCTTTCTTTTCCACCTCTACACACTGTTTCGTAAACTTAAGGTCGCTGCTAATTAGCACACCCAAGTCCTTTTCTAAATCAGTCACCTCTATATTACTGCCCAACATCGAGTAGTCCGACTTGGGATTGGCGTAGCCAATGTGCATCACTTTGCATTTACCCAAGTTAAACGGCATTTGCCATTTTTCGGACCACTCTCCTATCCTACCTAGGTCCGCACGCAGTTCCTCGATCGCTTCGGGCGTCCCAACATTGGCCCCAAGCTTGGTGTCATCAGCGAATTGGCGATCCGACTGACGATGCCACCGTCGATATCATTTATGTAAATGGTAAACAACAGCGGCCCCAAAACGGAACCCTGAGGAACCCCACTAGTGACCGAGGCCCAACCCGAACTAGCCCCTTTAATTACCACCCTCTGCCGCCTATTCCTCAGCCAGAGAGAGAGGAAGGGAGAGAGAGAGAGAGAGAGAGAGAGAGAGAAGGAGAGAGAGAGAGAGAGGAAGGGAGAGAGAGAGAGAGGAAGGGAGAGAGAGAGAGAGAGAGAGAGAGAGGAAGGGAGAGAGAGAGAGAGAGAGAGAGGAGGAAGGGAGAGAGAGAGAGAGAGAGAGAGAGAGGAAGGGAGAGAGAGAGAGAGAGAGGAAGGGAGAGAGAGAGAGAGAGAGAGAGAGAGAGAGAGAGGAAGGGAGAGAGAGAGAGAGAGAGAGAGAGGAAGGGAGAGAGAGAGTTACAAGGAGTTACAAGGAAAAGAAGTACCTCAAAAGGCCTTGCGGCCCATACCGAGGAGGTACCAATGGCAACGAGTGCCAGGGAAAATTTTGTCTTTCAACTATGCTAGCAGTAGTAGAAAACTGGATAGAAAAGTAGAAGGCTCTCTCCCCACCCTCCGCTCCCTCCCTGCCAGAGGCAGGTACGGAAAAAGGTTGAAGAAAATACCTTGACCCTGGAAAAGTAGCCAAGGAAATTTTACAGGAAAGTGGAGAATATATAAATAGCTCTATATTTAGCTTGCTCACAGAGACACCGAGCAAGCGAACTCCTGCAGAGTTTTCTGAGGTTTTAATCTTAAACTATGAGTGTGTTCTGTACTTTGTCTAGCCTATTTTTAAACAGATTTACACTTTGACTGGAAACATCCTCTGAGGGAAGTTGGTTCCAGATATCAACTATTTTACAGGAAAAGAAATTTCCGCAGACTGAGGTCCTAAATGTCTTTACACACTCAAATAGTGTGCAAGATTTCGTCTACCCTTTTCTTGAACTGATCCACAGAGGAACTGTTCACAACTTCCGAAGGTAACCTGTTCCATGTGTCACAGATCTTATACGTAACATAATTCCCACACACACTGGTCCTAAACCGTTTCAAATCCAACTTCCAACCATTGTTGCGAGTTGGGTTATCATTTAAACTAAACATCGTTGAACCCTCGTAAGAGCTTGAAAACCTCGAGAGAGAGAGGAAGGGAGAGAGAGAGAGAGAGAGAGAGAGAGGAAGGGAGAGAGAGAGAGAGAGAGAGAGAGGAAGGGAGAGAGAGAAGAGAGAGAGAGGAAGGGAGAGAGAGAGAGAGAGAGAGAGAGGAAGGGAGAGAGAGAGAGAGAGAGAGAGGAAGGGAGAGAGAGAGAGAGAGAGAGAGGAAGGGAGAGAGAGAGAGAGGAAGGGAGAGAGAGAGAGAGAGAGAGAGGAAGGGAGAGAGAGAGAGAGAGAGAGAGGAAGGGAGAGAGAGTTACAAGGAGTTACAAGGAAAAGAAGTACCTCAAAAGGCCTTGCGGCCCATACCGAGGAGGTACCAATGGCAACGGGTGCCAGGGAAAATTTTGTCTTTCAACTATGCTAGCAGTAGTAGAAAACTGGATAGAAAAGTAGAAGGCTCTCTCCCCACCCTCCGCTCCCTCCCTGCCAGAGGCAGGTACGGAAAAAGGTTGAAGAAAATACCTTGACCCTGGAAAAGTAGCCAAGGAAATTTTACAGGAAAGTGGAGAATATATAAATAGCTCTATATTTACCTTGCTCACAGAGACACCGTGCAAACGAACTCCTGCAGAGTTTTCTTATGTTTTAATCTTAAACTATCAACGTGTTAAAGTAATTCCCACATATACTAGTCCTAAATCGTTTCAAATCCAACTTATAACCATTGTTGCGAGTTGGGTTATCATTTGAACTAAACATGCTTCTAAAATCAACATCTTTGAACCCGCGTCACGTAAGCGTCGATTGTAGCCCATATGCCTAACGAAAGGGATTAACTTTGTGGCATTTTTCGCCAGTTTCCAATCCACCTACCTACTTCCCCACCAATACCCAGCGCGCGCACTTCGGCCATTAGCCGGCGGTGAGGTACCTTATCAAAGGCCTTCTAATCAATCGCCCTACTCTTATCATACTCACTCAACATGACGTAGAAAAACTCGAGCATGATGGTGAGACACTACCTATGCCGTCTAAACCCATGCTGGAGTCCCCAAGTAGCTTGTAGGAATCCAAATGGTCAACAATCCTACTCGCTATTATCCCCTCTAAATATTTACCTACAACTGAAGTTAAATGGTGTTATTTATAAAGGTTCCAAGCCTCTCTTCCCACGCATGAGATAGCAGTAGCGTCCTAATCGTAACAGTAGAGAAAAAGACAATACTAAAAGTTTTTCTTTTTTTTTTTGCAGTCAGAGGAGAACATCCCTAACCTAAGCTAAAAGGACAGAGTGGGATGGGAAGGGGTCCTAGTAACCCACGGGACAGGTTTGTACAACAGACTTCACCCGCCCTCCCGAAAGAGAGAGAACCTAAAGGAATTGGCAGCCAATTTCTCTAGAATCCCACGACTCGGGACCGGAGGGCTGTCACACCCCAAGTATAAAGTTTACAACACGCAGAAGGAACGTGCATAACCTTTATACCCCCTGCGGGGGGAGAGAGAGAGAGGAAGGGAGAGAGAGAGAGAGGAAGGGAGAGAGAGAGAGAGAGAGAGGAAGGGAGAGAGAGAGAGAGAGAGAGAAGGGAGGAGAGAGAGAGGAAGGGAGAGAGAGAGAGAGAGAGAGAGAGGAAGGGAGAGAGAGAGAGAGAGAGAGTTACAAGGAGTTACAAGGAAAAGAAGTACCTCAAAAGGCCTTGCGGCCCATACCGAGGAGGTACCAATGGCAACGGGTGCCAGAGAAAATTTTGTCATTCAACTATGCTAGCAGTAGTAGAAAACTGGATAGAAAAGTAGAAGGCTCTCTCCCCACCCTCCGCTCCCTCCCTGCCAGAGGCAGGTACGGAAAAAGGTTGAAGAAAATACCTTGACCCTGGAAAAGTAGCCAAGGAAATTTTACAGGAAAGTGGAGAATATATAAATAGCTCTATATTTAGCTTGCTCACAGAGACCGAGCAAGCGAACTCCTGCAGTTGGTTCCAGATATTAACTATTTTATAGGAAAAGAAATTTCCGCAGACTGAGGTCCTAAATGTCTTTACACACTCAAATAGTGTGCAAGATTTCGTCTAACCTTTTCTTGAACTGATCCACAGAGGAACTGTTCACAACTTCCGAAGGTAACCTGTTCCATGTGTCACAGATCTTATACGTAACGTAATTCCCACACACACTAGTCCTAAACCGTTTCAAATCCAACTTCCAACCATTGTTGCGAGTTGGGTTATCATTTAAACTAAACATACTTCTAAAATCGACATCGTTGAACCCTCGTAAGAGCCTGAAAACCTCGATCAGTTGACCGCGCAGCCTCCGAGTTTCAAGCGAAAACAAGTTCAGGGCGCGTAACCGTCGATTGTAGCCCATATGCCTAACGGAGAGAGAGAGAGAGAGGAAGGGAGAGAGAGAGAGAGAGAGAGGAAGGGAGAGAGAGAGAGAGAGGAAGGGAGAGAGAGAGAGAGGAAGGGAGAGAGAGAGAGAGAGTTACAAGGAAAAGAAGGACCTCAAAAGGCCTTGCGGCCCATACCGAGGAAGTACCAATGGCAACGGGTGCCACGGAAAATTTTCTACACACTCAAAGAGTGTGCAAAATTTGGTCTAACCTTTTCTTGAACTGATCCACAGAGGAACTGTTCACAACTTCCGAAGGTAACCTGTTCCATGTGTCACAGATCTTATACGTAACGTAATTCCCACACACACTAGTCCTAAACCGTTTCAAATCCAACTTCCAACCATTGTTGCGAGTTGGGTTATCATTTAAACTAAACATACTTCTAAAATCGACATCGTTGAACCCTCGTAAGAGCTTGAAAACCTCGATCAGTTGACCGCGCAGCCTCCGAGTTTCAAGCGAAAACAAGTTCAGGGCGCGTAACCGTCGATTGTAGCCCATATGCCTAACGGAAGGGATCAACTTTGTGGCCCTCGCCTGCACTCGCTCCAGCCTCTCAATATCTTTCCTGAGGGTGGGCGACCAGAACTGCACAGCATACTCCAGGTACGGCCGAACAAGGGAATTGTACAGTGAGAGCACAATCTCCTTGTTCCGAAACTGAAATTGCCTCCTGATATAACCCAATAGTTTCTGGGCTTTCTTTTCCACCTCTACACACTGTTTCGTAAACTTAAGGTCGCTGCTAATTAGCACACCCAAGTCCTTTTCTAAATCAGTCACCTCGATATTACTGCCCAACATCGAGTAGTCCGACTTGGGATTGGCGTAGCCAATGTGCATCACTTTGCATTTACCCAAGTTAAACGGCATTTGCCATTTTTCGGACCACTCTCCTATCCTACCTAGGTCCGCACGCAGTTCCTCGATCACTTCGGGCGTCCCAACATTGGCCCCAAGCTTGGTGTCATCAGCGAATTTGGCGATCCGACTGACGATGCCACCGTCTATATCATTTATGTAAATGGTAAACAACAGTGGCCCCAAAACGGAACCCTGAGGAACCCCACTAGTGACCGAGGCCCAACCCGAACTAGCCCCTTTAATTACCACCCTCTGCCGCCTATTCCTCAGCCAGTTTTCAATCCACCTACCTATTTCCCCACCGATACCCAGCGCGCGCACTTTCGCCATTAGCCGGCGGTGAGGTACCTTATCAAAGGCTTTCTGAAAGTCGAGATAAAGTATATCAATCGCCCTACTCTTATCGTACTCACTCAACATGACGTGGAAAAACTCGAGCAAGTTGGTGAGACACGACCTATGCCGTCTAAACCCATGTTGGGAGTCCCCAAGCAGCTTGTAGGAATCCAAATGGTCAACGATTCTATCAGCTATTATCCTTTCTAATAATTTACCTACAACTGAAGTGAGACTAATAGGACGATAGTTCCCTGGACTTTCGTGATCCCCTTTCTTAAAGAGAGAGAGAGAGAGAGAGAGAGAGAGAGAGAGAGAGAGAGAGAGAGTGTTACAAGGAGGAGTTACAAGGAAAAGAAGTACCTCAAAAGGCCTTGCGGCCCATACCGAGGAGGTACCAATGGCAACGGGTGCCACGGAAAATTTTCTACACACTCAAAGAGTGTGCAAAATTTGGTCTAACCTTTTCTTGAACTGATCCACAGAGGAACTGTTCACAACTTCCGAAGGTAACCTGTTCCATGTGTCACAGATCTTATACGTAAAGTAATTCCCACACACACTAGTCCTAAACCGTTTCAAATCCAACTTCCAACCATTGTTGCGAGTTGGGTTATCATTTAAACTAAACATACTTCTAAAATCGACATCGTTGAACCCTCGTAAGAGCTTGAAAACCTCGATCAGTTGACCGCGCAGCCTCCGAGTTTCAAGCGAAAACAAGTTCAGGGCGCGTAACCGTCGATTGTAGCCCATATGCCTAACCGAAGGGATTAACTTTGTGGCCCTCGCCTGCACTCGCTCCAGCCTCTCAATATCTTTCCTGAGGGTGGGCGACCAGAACTGCACAGCATACTCCAGGTACGGCCGAACAAGGGAATTGTATAGTGAGAGCACAATCTCCTTGTTCCGAAACTGAAATTGCCTCCTGATATAACCCAATAGTTTCTGGGCTTTCTTTTCCACCTCTACACACTGTTTCGTAAACTTAAGGTCGCTGCTAATTAGCACACCCAAGTCCTTTTCTAAATCAGTCACCTCGATATTACTGCCCAACATCGAGTAGTCCGACTTGGGATTGGCGTAGCCAATGTGCATCACTTTGCATTTACCCAAGTTAAACGGCATTTGCCATTTTTCGGACCACTCTCCTATCCTACCTAGGTCCGCACGCAGTTCCTCGATCGCTTCGGGCGTCCCAACATTGGCCCCATGCTTGGTGTCATCAGCGAATTTGGCGATCCGACTGACGATGCCACCGTCGATATCATTTATGTAAATGGTAAACAACAGTGGCCCCAAAACGGAACCCTGAGGAACCCCACTAGTGACCGAGGCCCAACCCGAACTAGCCCCTTTAATTACCACCCTCTGCCGCCTATTCCTCAGCCAGTTTTCAATCCACCTACCTATTTCCCCACCGATACCCAGCTATTTCCCCACCGATACCCAGAGAGAGAGGAAGGGAGAGAGAGAGAGAGAGGAAGGGAGAGAGAGAGAGAGAGAGAGAGAGGAAGGGAGAGAGAGAGAGAGAGGAAGGGAGAGAGAGAGAGAGAGAGGAAGGGAGAGAGAGAGAGAGAGAGAGGAAGGGAGAGAGAGAGAGAGGAAGGAGAGAGAGAGAGAGAGGAAGGAGAGAGAGAGAGAGAGAGTTACAAGGAGTTACAAGGAAAAGAAGTACCTCAAAAGGCCTTGCGGCCCATACCGAGGAGGTACCAATGGCAACGGGTGCCACGGAAAATTTTCTACACACTCAAAGAGTGTGCAAAATTTGGTCTAACCTTTTCTTGAACTGATCCACAGAGGAACTGTTCACAACTTCCGAAGGTAACCTGTTCCATGTGTCACAGATCTTATACGTAACGTAATTCCCACACACACTAGTCCTAAACCGTTTCAAATCCAACTTCCAACCATTGTTGCGAGTTGGGTTATCATTTAAACTAAACATACTTCTAAAATCGACATCGTTGAACCCTCGTAAGAGCTTGAAAACCTCGATCAGTTGACCGCGCAGCCTCCGAGTTTCAAGCGAAAACAAGTTCAGGGCGCGTAACCGTCGATTGTAGCCCATATGCCTAACGGAAGGGATCAACTTTGTGGCCCTCGCCTGCACTCGCTCCAGCCTCTCAATATCTTTCCTGAGGGTGGGCGACCAGAACTGCACAGCATACTCCAGGTACGGCCGAACAAGGGAATTGTACAGTGAGAGCACAATCTCCTTGTTCCGAAACTGAAATTGCCTCCTGATATAACCCAATTGTTTCTGGGCTTTCTTTTCCACCTCTACACACTGTTTCGTAAACTTAAGGTCGCTGCTAATTAGCACACCCAAGTCCTTTTCTAAATCAGTCACCTCGATATTACTGCCCAACATCGAGTAGTCCGACTTGGGATTGGCGTAGCCAATGTGCATCACTTTGCATTTACCCAAGGGAGAGAGAGAGAGAGAGAGAGAGGAAGGGAGAGAGAGAGAGAGAGGAAGGGAGAGAGAGAGAGAGAGAGAGAGGAAGGGAGAGAGAGTTACAAGGAGTTACAAGGAAAAGAAGTACCTCAAAAGGCCTTGCGGCCCATACCGAGGAGGTACCAATGGCAACGGGTGCCAGAGAAAATTTTGTCTTTCAAACTATGCTAGCAGTAGTAGAAAACTGGATAGAAAAGTAGAAGGCTCTCTCTCCACCCTCCGCTCCCTCCCTGCCAGAGGCAGGTACGGAAAAAGGTTGAAGAAAATACCTTGACCCTGGAAAAGTAGCCAAGGAAATTTTACAGGAAAGTGGAGAATATATAAATAGCTCTATATTTAGCTTGCTCACAGAGACACCGAGCAAGCGAACTCCTGCAGAGTTTTCTGAGGTTTTAATCTTAAACTATGAGTGTGTTCTGTACTTTGTCTAGCCTATTTTTAAACAGATTTACACTTTGACTGGAAACATCCTCTGAGGGAAGTTGGTTCCAGATATCAACTATTTTACAGGAAAAGAAATTTCCGCAGACTGAGGTCCTAAATGTCTTTACACACTCAAATAGTGTGCAAGATTTCGTCTAACCTTTTCTTGAACTGATCCACAGAGGAACTGTTCACAACTTCCGAAGGTAACCTGTTCCATGTGTCACAGATCTTATACGTAACGTAATTCCCACACACACTAGTCCTAAACCGTTTCAAATCCAACTTCCAACCATTGTTGCGAGTTGGGTTATCATTTAAACTAAACATACTTCTAAAATCGACATCGTTGAACCCTCGTAAGAGCTTGAAAACCTCGATCAGTTGACCGCGCAGCCTCCGAGTTTCAAGCGAAAACAAGTTCAGGGCGCGTAACCGTCGATTGTAGCCCATATGCCTAACGGAAGGGATCAACTTTGTGGCCCTCTCCTGCACTCGCTCCAGCCTCTCAATATCTTTCCTGAGGGTGGGCGACCAGAACTGCACAGCATACTCCAGGTACGGCCGAACAAGGGAATTGTACAGTGAGAGCACAATCTCCTTGTTCCGAAACTGAAATTGCCTCCTGATATAACCCAATAGTTTCTGGGCTTTCTTTTCCATCTCTACACACTGTTTCGTAAACTTAAGGTCGCTGCTAATTAGCACACCCAAGTCCTTTTCTAAATCAGTCACCTCGATATTACTGCCCAACATCGAGTAGTCCGACTTGGGATTGGCGTAGCCAATGTGCATCACTTTGCATTTACCCAAGTTAAACGGCATTTGCCATTTTTCGGACCACTCTCCTATCCTACCTAGGTCCGCACGCAGTTCCTCGATCGCTTCGGGCGTCCCAACATTGGCCCCAAGCTTGGTGTCATCAGCGAATTTGGCGATCCGACTGACGATGCCACCGTCGATATCATTTATGTAAATGGTAAACAACAGTGGCCCCAAAACGGAACCCTGAGGAACCCCACTAGTGACCGAGGCCCAACCCGAACTAGCCCCTTTAATTACCACCCTCTGCCGCCTATTCCTTAGCCAGTTTTCAATCCACCTACCTATTTCCCCACCGATACCCAGCGCGCGCACTTTCGCCATTAGCCGGCGGTGAGGTACCTTATCAAAGGCTTTCTGAAAGTCGAGATAAAGTATATCAATCGCCCTACTCTTATCGTACTCACTCAACATGACGTGGAAAAACTCGAGCAAGTTGGTGAGACACGACCTATGCCGTCTAAACCCATGTTGGGAGTCCCCAAGCAGCTTGTAGGAATCCAAATGGTCAACGATTCTATCAGCTATTATCCTTTCTAATAATTTACCTACAACTGAAGTGAGACTAATAGGACGATAGTTCCCTGGACTTTCGTGATCCCCTTTCTTAAAGATAGGGGTCACGTTGGCCTCTCCAGTCACCAGGCACCTGGCCCATCTCCAACGATTTGCTGAAGACTGTAGCCAGGTGGGGAGCCACCTGGTCGCGCACTTCTCGCAAAACACTGGGGAGAAACTGGTCTGGCCCAGGAGCCTTAAACGCGCTCAGTTTGTCTATTCTATGAGCAACGACTGTCGCGGTACATCTAACACTATCCAGGTCAGCACCTTCGTGCCTCACAGCTGGCTCGGGGATGACGCGGGTATCCTCCCTGGTGAACACTCCCGCAAAGTACTCATTAAGCACCTTAGCGATGTCCGCGTCGGAGGTCCGCAGAACGCCGCTTCCGTCCTTTAAAGGACCTATCATGCTTCTAATAGGCTTTCTACTATTAACATAACTGAAGAACTCCTTAGGGTTCCTCTTGCAGAGGCTTGCCACCCGTAGTTCTTCGTTACGTTTCGCTAGCCTAACCTTCGCCTTCACTTCCCTACACAGGCGGACATACGCTTCAGTGTTCTCGTGGGAACGATTGGCCTTCGCCCTCCTATACACTACTTTCCTATTTCGGATAGCCGAAGCGATGCCACGATTGAACCACTTAGGCTGCGTTGAAGCAGGGGTGACCAGTTTTGAGGGTATGGCAGCAGACTGCAGCACCATAAACTCATCCCGGAATGCACTCCACACTCCCTCAACATCGCCGCCAACCTCTAACCCCATCTCTCCTACGCTATCCCTGAGGCTACCAAAGTTCGCCCGCCGGAGATCGAGCTTACTGCCTCTCGAGTTACTACGCTTCACCCGAGGGACGCACACACGGAACCTAATAATACCGTGATCACTCCCGCCCAACGATTCGTCAACGGTGAGGCCAGTGACGAGGTTGTCTTCGGTCGTGAATACTAAGTCTAGAACGCTTTCGCCTCGTGAAGGCTCGTTGACCCACTGAGTGAGGAAGTTCTCATCAGCAAAGTCAACTAGCCTCCTCCCTTCAGCATCGGCAGTCCTGTTTTCCCACTTTATGCCGCGACAGTTGAAGTCTCCTAAAACTACACACACCCTATCCCCTAGCAGGCTACTGAGTTCGGTGTACAGGGCTGTATCCTCCTCGAGGATAGAGAGAGAGAGAGGAAGGGAGAGAGAGAGAGAGAGAGAGGAGGGGAGAGAGAGAGAGAGGAAGGGAGAGAGAGAGAGAGAGAGAGAGAGGAAGGGAGAGAGAGAGAGAGAGAGAGAGGAAGGGAGAGAGAGAGAGAGAGAGAGAGAGGGAAGGGAGAGAGAGTTACAAGGAGTTACAAGGAAAAGAAGTACCTCAAAAGGCCTTGCGGACCATACCGAGGAGGTACCTATGGCAACGGGTGCCAGGGAAAATTTTGTCTTTCAACTATGCTAGCAGTAGTAGAAAACTGGATAGAAAAGTAGAAGGCTCTCTCCCCACCCTCCGCTCCCTCCCTGCCAGAGGCAGGTACGGAAAAAGGTTGAAGAAAATACCTTGACCCTGGAAAAGTAGCCAAGGAAATTTTACAGGAAAGTGGAGAAAATATAAATAGCTCTATATTTAGCTTGCTCACAGAGACACCGAGCAAGCGAACTCCTGCAGAGTTTTCTGAGGTTTTAATCTTAAACTATGAGTGTGTTCTGTACTTTGTCTAGCCTATTTTAAAACAGATTTACACTTTGACTGGAAACATCCTCTGAGGGAAGTTGGTTCCAGATATCAACTATTTTACAGGAAAAGAAATTTCCGCACTCTGAGGTCCTAAATGTCTTTACACACTCAAATAGTGTGCAAGATTTCGTCTAACCTTTTCTTGAACTGATCCACAGAGGAACTGTTCACAACTTCCGAAGGTAACCTGTTCCATGTGTCACAGATCTTATACGTAAAGTAATTCCCACACACACTAGTCCTAAACCGTTTCAAATCCAACTTCCAACCATTGTTGCGAGTTGGGTGTTGGATTTGAAACGGTTTAGGACTAGTGTGTGTGGGAATTACTTTACGTATAAGATCTGTGACACATGGAACAGGTTACCTTCGGAAGTTGTGAACAGTTCCTCTGTGGATCAGTTCAAGAAAAGGTTAGACGAAATCTTGCACACTATTGCAAGAGAGAGAGAGAGGAGAGAGAGAGAAAGAGAGAGAGGAGAGAGAAAGAGGAGAGAGAGAAAAGAGAGAGAGAGAGAGAGAGAGAGAGGAGAGAGAGAGAAAGAGAGAGAGGAGAGAGAGAGAGAGAGGAGAGAGAGAGAGAGAGAGAGAGAGGAGAGAGAGGGAGGAGAGAGTTACAAGGAAAAGAAGTACCTCAAAAGGCCTTGCGGCCCATACCGAGGAGGTACCAATGGCAACGGGTGCCAGGGAAAATTTTGTCTTTCAACTATGCTAGCAGTAGTAGAAAACTG
>JAJOZX010020974.1:0-39066 GCA_023014485.1 Bathynomus jamesi
TTTCTTCGGCATGCTATTTTTAGACATATGCTTTTAAATTGTTCACTGTAACAAAACTATAGAGCCTACATATTTGAAAATTCCAGCAATTATAGATTATAACCATCTGTTAATGTGTGCCAAAGCTCAATCGCATAAGTTTTGAATTGTTGCAGTTATTAAACTTTGAATTAAGTAAAGTTTTTTGTGGTCACCCGATATATGAGGTGACTTTAGCCAAAGGTTGTGTATATAGTGCTTTTAATACGAGGTATGAATCGAATTATCCTTTGAGGTTTGAAAAAGCCCTAAAAACACTTAAAGAGCGCGAGCATCCTAAAGAGGCGAGCATAGCCCAAATATATAAAGGAGATCGATCCGAGGCCAAAAACTCTAGGCCAGTGTCGCTTCCATCTTATCTCACTGAAATATTTGAAGGAATAGTGAGAGAGAAAATCTCTGAGTTTTTGGAAACTCAGAAAAAATTAAATGATAACCAACATAGATTTTGGTCAGGCAGATCATGCCTATCACAACTAATGGAACACTACAACAACATTACTGATGCACTTGAAAGTAATAAAAACAATGATGTAATATACACAGACTTTTCCAAAGCGTTCGACAAGTGTGACCATAGAATCATAATACATAAACTGAAATATATGGGAATAACAGAAAAAAGTAGGGAAATGGATATATAATTTCTTTAGTGAGCGGCAGCAAGTCGTTACAGTTTAAGGAATATCTTCATCGGAATCGGAAGTTCTCAGCTCAGTACCACAAGAAACAGTATTAGCTCCATTACTCTTCATAAGCATGCTAACTGACATAGATGAAGACGTTACCAAAGTCAGCAGAGTAACATCCTTTGCCGAAGAGACGAAGATCAGTACAAAAATAAGAAACCCAGAAGATATAGGATCTCTACAAACAGACATGAACAGAATCTACAAATGGGCGGAAGACAACAGTATGAAGTTTAACACTGAGAAATTTCAATTGTTATGGTGTGATAAAAGGAAGGACCTAAAATCCATGGAATACTATACCTCAAATGGACAGGACATTCAGAGAAATTCTAAAGCAAAAGATTTAGGAATTGTAATGACTGATGATGCGAAATTTGAAACACAAAATAAGATAGCAGTAAACAGAGCAAAGAGAATAACTGGGCAGATACTGAGAACCTTTAAACGAAGGGATAGGAATATAATGATTCCTCTACTGAAAACACTGATCATACCCAAATTGGAATACTGCTCGGTCCTAACATGCTCATATAAAAAAGAAGATATTAGACAGCTAGAAGGGATTCAGAGAAGCTTCACAGACAAGATCGATGGGTGCAAAGAACTATGATAAATTACTGGGAAAGGTTACGCAAATTAAACCTACATTCACCGGAAAGGAGAAAAGAGAGATGCACTATTATTTACACTTGGAAAATAATGGAGAAACTAGCCCCTAATCTTACTCGGAACCCAGTAACACCCCAAACAACAGTGGAAAGTAGAAAAGGAAGACTGTGTCGTGTTTCCAAATTAAAGGCTAGACAGGAAACATCCTTAACCCTGAAAGAAAATAGTTTTGTTGTGAGAGGAGCAAGACTGTTTAATCAGCTGCCCAAGGAACTAAGGAACACGAGTGGTGTTGCGGTGCAGATCTTCAAAAGAGGATTAGACGCCTGGCTCACAACAATCCCTGATGAGCTGGGCGTATCTGGCTATGTGAGGTGGAGAGTACAAGAGTACAAGAAACCAACTCTCTACTCCACCAGGCCAACTCGAAAGGAGGGGCGACAAGCTTGACCTTCGTGAAATAAGGAATCATAGCACGGAACATTTGAAAGATTGAAAGGAAAGAACTCTATCAAAAGCTTTCCATATGTTTAGCGCAATAGCAAAGGTTTCACCGAAATTCCGAAAGGAAGAGTACCAAGAGTCAAAGAGACATACAAGAAAATCGCCCGTAGAGCATCCCTTGCGGAACCCATACTGACCATCTGAAACAAGATTGTGAGAAGAGAGGTGTTTAAAAATATTCCGATTAAGTATAGATTCAAAAACTTTAGAAAAGCAAGTAATCAAAGCAATTGGACAATAGCTGGAGGGTTGAGAGCTGTCATCCTTCTTTGGGACAGGCTGAATAAACGCGAACTTCCAGCAGGAATGAAAAGTATCAGATGAAAGACAAAGACGAAAGAGTTCGCTAGGCAGGGTGTCAGCACAGAAGCACAGTTCTTAAAAACAACAGGAAAAACACAATGAGGACTGTGCACCTTCCTAGAGTTGAGCCCAGATAGGGCAGAAACAATATCTTTAGAATATATTCTGATTTCAGACATAATAAAGTCAGAGGGAGGAGGAGATGGGGGAACAGCACCGGAATCGTCCAGGGTTGAGTTAGAAGCAAAAATTTTAGCGAAGAGTTGAGCTTTGTCAGGAGAAGAAACGTCAACTGAGCCGTCGGAATGGAAAAGAGGAGGTAAAGGAGAGGAAGTAAAGTTGTTGAAGAAGTTCCTAGCTAGATGCCAGAAAGAGCGAGAGGAATTAGAATTGGATAGGTTTTCACCTTTTTGTCGGATGAAGCAATTTTTGGCGAGTCAAAGAACAGATTTTGCACGATTCTGGGCAGAAATATAAGCCGAGTGAGAGTCAGGAGTTGGACGGCGACGGTATCTTTTCAAATTCTCCTCTCTGTTGCGGATAGCATTAATACAAGTAAAATTAAACCAAAGTTTTTTTGCATAGTGGTAGGAATAGAATATGAAGTGTACGCTTCCATGCCGGGAAGAATCACCTCCGTGATACGTTCAGCACACTCAAAAGGGCCCCGGCCACGGAAGCAGCAATCATTCCATGGAAAATCAGAAAAGTACTGCGTAAGAGCCTCCCAATCAGCGGTGCCAAAGTGCCAAAGGCGCCTGCTCTTGGGAGTATACAAACGCCGAATTGGAACGATAAAACAGGATTCTGGTTGGAGGAGCCCATCTGGAAAAAGAGTTTCATCGAGTAAGAAGAAGGATGAGAGGTAAGAAATATATCAAGAATGTTAGGCCTAACTCCAAGGCGATTGGGGATACGTGTAGGGTGCTGTATAATCTGCCCCATGTCACTTAGGATAGAAAAGTTATAAGCTAGTTTACCATGGATATTAATGAAATGGGAGGAAAGCCAAAGGTGGTGGTGAACATTGAAATCTTCAAAAATGGAGATTTCAGAAAGGGAGAGCGAGATAGAATGTATTCCACTTTGTATGTGAGGTAGTCGAAGAATTTTGGATTTTCAGTAGAATTAGGAGAAAGGTAAACAGCGCAAATGTATTTCGTTTGAGATTGGCATGAAAGCCGTAGCGAGAGGGTAGAGAATTCGGAAGATTCGAGTTTGGGAATACGAGAACGTAGTGAAATTGAGTATAGAGAGAGTAAGAGGTTACAGAAAAGTGGTTGCTGTCAGTCGTCTTAGACGCATGAGTTTCAGTGAGGAAAAGAAAATGAGGTTTAGAGGAGAAGAGGTAGTGTTCAACAGATTGAAAATTTGAGAAAAGGCCAAAAATGTTGCAGAAATTAATGGAAAGTGAATCAGGCAGAGGCTTAGAACATCTCAAATGAGCGGTAACAGATCCATCCCCACTGCCTGAGTCTGCATTCCCAGTATCGGCAGCGGTGGAGACAAAAGTGGGGAAATTTATGGGGTCCTCCCCAGGGGTCTGAAGGATGTTTTAGTTGATGCCATTTCTTGTTTTTAATTTTGAAAAGATTATGTAGTGTGTAAGATGTAAAATTTTTGGTTCCAAAATGTCGCTGAAATTGATGGTGCTTCTCTTCATATCATTAATTCTGTTTAGTAGAAAGGGAGGTTTTTAAAGCGAAACATCAACCAACCAAAATGTAAGTTGACGTGAAAATTTTATCAGTAAATAGTAGACAATATTTTTCCTATTAAATATACTCGTATAAATTTCATCATAGAATGTTTGAAAGGTTTTCACGTTAATAAATGTAAGCATGTTTTGAAAGCCCATTTCTTTTTAATTTCATTTTCTCTTGTTTTCTCCCCTATTTTCTAGATTCTTTCCTGAGCGAGCCTTCAGTGGATTTTAGCTTATTTGCAGCATCTAACTTCTAATTCTTATTTACAAACGTTGCCTCAGCCAAAGTAGTGATTCTTATAAGGTCGTTAAATGCATTTCATATTTACATTTTTCTCTTCTTTTACACACAACTCAAAATTGGTGCAACTTGCCTGAGCTAAATATGCGCTTTTCAATTTTTAATAATAATAATAATAATAATAATAATAAAAAAATAATGTGTTTTGTGGATTCTTTAACGTCCTTGTTAACGGAAAATATTATGTGACGGAGAGGACCTACAGCTTTACGTGGAATCCCAACTTCTGGGCGCAGAGGATCGTCACCCATCCAACTACCAATTAGATCCAATGTCGCTTTACTTCGCTGACGGAAAGGAAACGGTGTTTTGACATGACCACAACGTTAAAAATAATAATAATAATAATAATTAATAGTAATAATAATAATAATAATAATAATAATAATAATAATAATAACAACAATAGTACTATTAATAATAATAATACCAATAGTAATTTGTTAACATTTGTAGTTATTTCATTCCAGCTTCCTTGTACATTTCACTAAATATCCATTGATGATACTTTCTCGTTGCGATGAATATAAGGAAAGTGTCACGTTACTTCTACTTTTCTTTATTAATTGCACTGACATGAATTTATACAGCTTTGATGAAATTTTATAATTTTTTGTATGAAGGGACAGATAAAACAAAATATAACAATTATAAAGTAGGACAGAATTTTATTGAAAGTAAACTTTCTCACACTAAATCTGTGACTTCACAGAATAACACCAAAACATTTTAGCATTAATATTGAACATTCGCCATTAATATTCAAACTGAAAACGACATTCATTCGTTTACAAAGGGTTTATCAGTTAAATAAAATAATTTTTGTGGGAACCAAATAGTAAAGAAGCAGAATATAAGTTTTAACAAGTAGAAATTGGTTTCTATGTTAAAAGAGTTGCATTCATGAAATCCCGAAATTATGATAAAATTAATAAGAATTGACAGATTCCTAGAGAAATATTTAAAAATGGAACCATATTTGTATTGTTATAAAATTAACAACTTTATAGGATAACAATAACTCACCACATAAATGAATCGTTAAACAAATATGACAAACTATATCACTATTCTCTATGTATACTCTTCTGTATATGCATGCATTATCACATTCAATAATCTTAATCTGAATCTGGTCTTAAACATTTTTCTAAAACAAAAAAGGATTATATTGACAAAGGGGAGACAGGTGCGAGCCAGGATATCCTTCACAATGTAAATCGATCATCATATATTCGTATGGTTTGTGAAGCACTGTGCAGTGTTCTTCGCTGCCACTCGGCTCATTACTGAAAGTAAAAAGAATGGATGAAATATCTTACAGATCTCAGCAAAAAATTATAAAAACCTTTCTACATGTATTGAAAATAATTTTGAAAGTCTTGACCAACAGGGAAAAAAATGACATCTATAAAACTGAAATAGAGAAAAAAATATGTAGCCTCTCAATCAATTATTCAGTAAAAGAAAAAACATGAATTCCCTTTACTTGGACAATATTTTAAATTCACTTTTGAGGTAGGCTTTAAAAAAAATAAGGTCATGAGTTTTACTTTAAAAATACTACTACTAATAATAATTATAATACTAATACTAATAATAATAATAATAATAATAATAATAATTAATAATCTTCATCCAGAAAGAACACGTTACATAAGATATACATTACATCCATATAGGTTTACACAATGTTGGCATTAACGTTTAATTTTTATTTTTTGGTGATACGTAGTTTAATTACAGTATTCCTATTTGAATATGCCGTTGGGAAGCATGACAGCTTTTCAGGAATCTTTGAGAATCTTTGAGATACATTCCTATTTTTACAAAGGGAAATAGGAATAAATGTGTTTTTTAGATATTTACACCAATATTTTAAATAAAAATTAATATACTATTTCAGAAATGAAGCCTTATATATATATATATATATATATATATATATATATATATATATATATATATATGTAACAGTTTTTTTGCGCACACCTACAGGTCGCTACAATTGGTGTAGAACAATGCGGTTTTCACCATTCGATGCGTCTTTTTATTGTGCAGTGCCCATGCTAAAAAAAAATTCCCTAACATAATTTCTTCCCCCCTTTTAGGGGTACAGTTCTTCCCATGCCTGCAGACGCATTTTTTTAATTTTTCATTTTTAATCATAATTTTCGCACAAAATAAGTCAATATTTACTAAACATTTAATATCATTCGATTCACAAAAGATTTATTTATCGATTCAATTTTAAAAAGTATATATTTTTAAAATTCATAAAGAACTTTTTGCAAAAAACTAAAAACAAACATGCATTTTTAAAATTCAATGATTTTTATACAAAATATTTTGATATTTCTTATAATTTTAACATTTTTCGATTCACAAGAGATTTCTTTATCGATTCAATACAAAAAATCACAAAAGATTTCTTTATCGATTCAATACAAAAAATTACATAATTAAAACGAGCAATTTAAATAAACACGAGTTTAAAGTTAAACGAGCCACACTCGAAATTATTTACCGTGACTTTTGTGCGTTTTATTACTGTGGCTTTTGTACAAATAATTTTATGTATACACAAACAATTTGATAGGATATTGATTTATCATTCTATTTTTTAGTTGTCATAGAAATACATTAATTAAGTTATCTGATTAGATGCGCTTTTATAGTTGAAGATCATTTTTATAAAATTATTTATTTTCCCCACTTTAAAATATTACAAAATTTCTATTAGGTATCCTAATATCATTATGCGTGTCGCTGTAAGTAAGAAAATAGCAATTATTTCCCATTTTATGAAAATTTCGGACCCCCTAGGCCTACAAAACCAATTTTCCCCTTTTCTTTATCAAAAATTGTTGATTTTCGGAAGTCTTTCGGTTATAAATTTGTACCGGTCTATTGTTTATCTATAATAATAATAATAATAATAATAAAAAGACGTGTGTGTGTGTGTGTGTGTGTGTGTGTGTGTGTGTGTGTGTGGTGTGTTCCAGCCATCAGCCATAACTCCAAAATGGAAGCAGTTACAAACATCAAACTTCACACACATATTGATTAGGTCCCGAGGTTGTGCAAGTGGGTGTTAATAAATTAAATAATTAATTTTAAAACATTAAATGACGTCATCAAGATCATTACGAAACCTATGGTAAAATTATTGAATACCCGGTTAGGTTCATTGAATGCCAGGTTAGGTCATCTGTACGCCCTTGACGATTGGTTAAGTTAAGTCGTGATATTTTCGTTGGCTTTAACGAAAATATCATGACTTAACCTAACCAATCGTCAAGGGTGTACAATTAACCTAACCGGGCATTCAATTAACGTACCCGGCATTCAATTAATCTAATCGGGCATTCAGTTGACCTAACCGGCCATTTAATTAACCTAATCGGGCATTCAGTTGACCTAACTGGGCATTCAATTAACCTAACCTGGCATTCAGTTTACCTAACCGGGCATATATAATTATATATATATATATATATATATAGCGTTCAACATCCACCCCGGCAACTCCTAGTCGCTCCGCTATTATTGAATACCCGGTTAGGTTCATTGAATGCCAGGTTAGGTCATCTGTACGCCCTCGACGATTGGTTAGGTTAAGTCGTGATATTTTCGTTGGCTTTAACGAAAATATCATGACCTAACCAATCGTCAAGGGTGTACAATTAACCTAACCAGGCATTCAATTAACGTACCCGGGCATTCAATTAATCTAATCGGGCATTCAGTTGACCTAACCGGCCATTTAATTAACCTAATCGGGCATTCAGTTGACCTAACTGGGCATTCAATTAACCTAACCGGACATTCAGTTTACCTAACCGGGTATATATATATATATATATATATATATATATATATATATATATAGCGTTCAACATCCACCCCGGCAACGCCGGGTCGCTCCGCTAGTATCTTCTAATTCCGATTAATGTTTCTCCTTATATTTCACAAATAAAGCTAAAATTCTTAACCAACTGTATGGAACTTCATTTTTCGTAACATTATTTGAATCCTAAACACAATAAACATTATCTGAGAACATATTTCCCCTTGTGAACGGGGGTGACCTTGAGGATGGAGCTTTCAACAATCAAATAATCACAGAAACAAGATAGTTACAAAGAATAAAGGTGTCACTCCTACTTCAGAGAACCAGTTTTATCTTTTATGAAATGGTTAGGGTCCTACCTCTAGCGGTGCGTCGGATGAGACCAAGGTCATTATTTACGCGCGACTCAGAAACCGCTTCCATTTCTCTCTTTTTTGATAATTATTAACATAATTTATTAACACACTTAAGACTTTCATCTTTCTTTCAGTTACGGGGTCTTTCTCTACTTCTCACACTCACGTATTCACTACTATTTTAAAATTTTACTAATATCACCATACCAATGCAGTCTACTCTCCTCACTTTGCTCACTCTTAATTCTGAAACAAACTTTAATTAATATTCGTATAAAAACTTCGAACCACAGTTTACAATTTACAACCGATACCGTTCAGCCTTAGAATCTATCTCAACGCATGATCTGTTTCATTTTTCTCCAATCTACACTATATTCTTTCCGTGCAATATATACTTATAGATGTTCTATTTTTGGAAATATACCGGGTGCGGCACAAGTCGGTTTACCGAGAATAATGGAATCACCTTGTGAAGAATAATATTTATTACAGAAATTGTTCAAAGTGTCCTCCATCATGCTTAATACACACGTTGCATCTTTGAACCACTGAACAACAAATAGGGCAGCACAGTTCTTTGTTATTATTCAATGTCTCGGACTCTTGGCGTATCAAAGTCATCGTGTGATCGAAGTCCCGAGGTTTCTGGCCGTTGACTCTATCTTTGATTATACCCCACATTGAATAATTACATCACATTGATTATTTAATGTGGGGTATAGTCAAAGTTAGAGTCTACGGCCAGAAACCTCGGGACTTCGATCACACGAAGACTATGATACGCCAAGAGTTCGAGACGTTGAATAATAACAAAGAACTGTGATGCCCTATTTGTTGTTCAGTGGTTCAGAGATGCAACTATGTATTAAACATGATGGAGGACACTTTGAATGATTTCTGTAGTAAATGATAAATATTATTCTTCACAAGGTGATTCCATTATTCTCGGTAAATTGACTTATGCCGCACCCTGTATAAAAAAACACATATCTCTTTTTATTCTAGCGTTTTTGTTATTTATTCTATGCAGGACACCGTGCTTCTGAGTCACTCCAGATTTCAGGTCAAATCCTACTTTTCTATCCAGACCATCTGTTACAGTTATTCTATAGTATACTATACAGTTTTATAAATAAATGCGTTCAAATACAGTTCTTTGAAAGAAAAAATGTCTACAAATGTAAAAAAGATTTAGTAAATGTAACGGAATCTTTGCATAATTTTATTTAATTCGCTCTCTTCCAGTTTTCATACCTTTCAACCTTTCAAATGTTCCGTGCCATGATTCCTTATTTCACGAAGGTCAAGCTTGTTGCCCGACCTCAGATGTTAAACAGTACTTACAGTTTGTTATAATTTTATAATGTTTCAGACCAGCAAAAACCCTAGGATCCACTCATGGTTAATTTGCCTAACCGTGTTTGTAATTGTGTACTACGCATCTCCTCCGTGGTGGCTAGAGGACCTACAATTTTACGTGGGTTCCGAACCACAAAACCTTAATTTTACTACCTTAAACTATACCTAATCTATCAACATTCGTCAGCCAGACTCTTACTGAGCGGCCGTATTCCCTGGGCTCTCTGATATTGTTTCTACTTTTGGATCTTGCCGATAAATTGAGATAGTTGATCTAAAACGTAGTGTACGCGAGGTGACGGAAAGACTTGCAACGCTTGATGAGGGCAGGGGTAGGGTTACAGTTGATGAAGGCCGAATTTATACTGGTTAATATGTTTTAAATGACATGGGCTGGACCTGTAAATCAAAATAACTTTTAATGAGGTAGTTTTAGTCGCTTTATTCAAATTTGTCACTCATTTTTTGTGCAAACTATTGTAGAAAATAATAATAATAATAAATCTATATATTTAGTGTATTTGTAGTCGGGGGTGGTATGACGTCATGTTACTCTGCGACTTAGTTTGTTGTTCTGACTATTTTTTTTCTAATTGGATTTAGTTTGGTGATGTTTGTAATAGAATTATGACGTGCCGTTCGTGTGGTTTCGACTTTGAGAACTTGATTCGTCATGTGCCCGAGATGATTAATTAAATGATTAATTAAATGCCAGGTTAGGTTAATTGCCTGGTTAGGTCAACTGAATGCCCGGTTAAGTCAACTGAATGCCTGGTTAGGTTAAGTGAATGCCAGGTAAGGTCAACTGTACGCCCTTGATGATTGGTTAGGTTAAGTTGTAATATTTTCGTTAGTTTAAACGAAAATGACGAGAGCAAACTTTTCTGGTTAATTTTGAGGTGTTTTGCACGTTTCCTGTGGTAATGCGTCGTTTACGAGATCTCGTAACATGAACATGTTAGGTTACGCTTTATTGTATAAAATGTAGTCAAAAATACATTTTTCAAGTGTATTTTGGTGTGCTTTGTTCGAATATGACCTTCATTTCTTGTGCAAATGAACAAAAATACAGTTGTCGTTGTATGGCCCAAACACGTATTTCTGTTCATTTGCACAAGAAATGAAGGTTATATTTGAGCTGAGCACACCAAAATACACTACTAAAATGTATTTTTTATTTCAACTTCAGCCCATGTCATTTGCGACATAATTATCCCTATAGTAACGTTGAAGACGTTAGGAATTTGAAGAGTGAAGTGAGGAACCTAGTTTCTAGTATAGGTAGCTTATCGGGAAGGTTAGACAGAGTTGAGGAAGGGGTTAAGGTTGGTCCTAGATTAGTAGACGGGGAGAGATTTAGAGAAGTTAAAGGTGGAGCTAGGCCACGTACGTTAGGTGAGAGGAATCACCCCCCCTATCGAGGTTTCGAACCCTTTCGCCCAGTTGGTTAGGGATGTGAACAAGGGGAAACTATTTTAATTGGGGACTCTTTAGTGCGCCATATGGATAAGGAGTTCGTTGAACGGAATTCAACCAAGAGGAGGAGGGTCTGTCTACCAGGGTCCAGGTTTGATAAAATTAGAGACGAAGTAGATAGGATTGATGTTGCCTCCCGTCACTCGATGTTGGTGACGATGGTAGGGGCAACGACTCGTATAGGCCCGATACGAGGGTGCCTGACCTTTTGGAGAGATACAGGGGGATAATTAGGTCCCTGAAGGCAAAGTCAGATAGGTCTTTAGTTCTAGGTATTACCCCTAGGCACGGTTTGGGGTTTGGGGTAAAAAACAATATTTTTAATACTAAACTAGAAGAGATTTCTGCTGAGGAAAATGTACCCTTCGTAAAGCTGTGATCAGAATTCAGTGACCCTAGCCTTTTTATAAAAGATTGGGTGCATTTCAATGAAATAAGGAATGCTAGGCAAGGTAGGTTAATCGATGAGAACGTTCGAAAGCTGTATAGGTCGAAGCCTTCTTTAAACGTTGTGGGTCCTGGAAACACCGGCCCGACGTGAAAAATAGTTTAAAACGCTGATCGTAGTAAAAAATAATTTAAACGACTTTTATTGTAACGGGCGTAGTATTAGAAATAAATTGAACGAATTCAAGGCGATAATTTATTCCGGGAACGACGATATAGTTGCTATAACCGAAACGTGGTTAAATATTGTGACTCAGGACTGTTGGGGGAACTTGATATAACGGGTTTTAAACTAGCACTTTGTTCGTCTTTTTGGCCACTGCTGTGCTTTGTTTAGTTACTTTTAAATCACCAGTGACTATAACTCCTAAATCTTTTTCCTGATCTACGCTTGCTAACTCCCTGACATACAATAAGCAAAATTACCCCTACGCGAACCTATATATAAAATTTTGCACTTATCACCGTTAAGTCTCATTTGATATGTGACCGACCAATCTACGATTTTATTCAGGTCTTCATGGATTTTACCTCTATCTTCGTCATTAATCGCCTTACCACCCAATTTCGTGTCATCCGCGAAACTTTGAAAATGTACTGACTAGGCCGACATCTAACTCGTTAATATATATAAGAAAAAGCAAGGGACCCAACACAGAACCCCTGAGGAATGCCTCTCGCAACATTAGCCCAAGAAGTCTCTGCTCCATCAACGACCACTCTCTCTTTCCTACCTCACAACCACTCTTCTATCCAATTTATTACTACACCCCTGAGTTACCTCCATACCATACATTTATTAAATCAACATGATCACATAATGCAAAATTATTCCTGAATATGTAAGAACTCTGAAATTTTAATTCGAATTTTCATTTTAAATCAAGCTACCGAATTGATGATGTCAATATGTTAAAGTTTAAAAAGTAAGTATATAGCTCGGTAATGTTGGTAAGTTAATGAAATCAGAAGATAAGATAATGAAATCAGTAAAAGTGATTTTAAAACACGTAATTTAAATTAGAAACGTACTGTTCCCAGAATGGCGTGCCCATGGGAATAGGCTCCCCTGTGATCCAACACCAGTCGTCACTCTGTTCCAAGTCTGACCCGCCCATCCAAAAATGGATATCTTTGTTCGCGGAGTCTTTCAGTGAAAAAGAAAGAATAATAAAAAACAATTAAAACTACACCATGAAGGACTTGTCTCTTGCAGGACTTATGCATAACCAATACGTTTATCATTATTACATAAAGTAAATCTATTTTATCACTATTAAATTAATATTCTTATAAGATTCAGACATATCCAATTTGGGATTAATAAATGTATTTACAAGATGGATGAAGTTAAAAGCTTGTACCCTAACTTTAATTTTATACTGAACACAGTTAAATAACAACTCGGACAGTCATACAAAAATATATTTTTTACAGGAAATATTTACTTTTTTTAACCAACGGTTCACTCACTAATGGTTCTCAAGTGACGAATTATTTCTGCGTATTCATTGGCATCTCTGAAGATGGCTAAGTCTGATCCTTTGTGTAATTTTTTGCAAAAGTTTCTTCCCTCCATCCATGTAGTGTTTTTTGAAAGGTCAGTGAAGAGACATCTGTTTCCTACAAATACCCAAGGATGGCGGCAACCTTTGAGACGATAATAGCAAAGAAGACTAATAAAAAGAAACGTTTAATATGGTAAATTCAGTAAATAAAATTTACTAAACATATGTATACTGCTGGACACTCGCCCCTGTGACTCAGTGGCTTGTGCCATTTTCCTGTATGTAAAGTGAAGAATCTGGAGTCGAGATTCGTCTGGTGTTGGTAATAATTAATAATCCCGTAGTTAGCGCAATAGGCCGAATTAGTCTGGCTGAAGGGCTATTCCAATTATACACTCATATCCCGTTAATTCGACACTTTCGGGGTTCCACCCTTGTCGAATAATATGAAAAGTACGAATTAACAGGTCTACGAAATTATTTGGATATTTTAAACTTTTGTACGAAATATCGATATATTTGTATACAAATTTTTTTGGGTATTTTAACATTTTATGCGAGTGTGTGGTGTATTTCTTAAATCTACTGTCCCGTAACTAAACTGTACTGTATGATTTAATTATTTGTACAGTGGTACCAAAAAGTTCGAAATTTCTTGGATATTTCGAAAGATCGAACAAATGTTCGAATTAACCCGAAGTACAAAATAACTGAGTTCAAGTGTGTGTGTGTGTGTGTGTGTGTGTGTGTGTGTGTGTGTGTGTGTGTTTATATATATATATATGTATATATATATATATATATATAGCTCCTGAATGAGAAATCTGAAAGTAGAAATCTAAAACGAAGACAAATCTCAAATTAGGAACATCATTGATGAAAATAACATTAGAGAAATCAATGAAGAATAGAAATACTTTGCAAAGTTTTGGTGATTATTTGAAAGTTTTTTATATTTATCCGATTTCAATGTTCTTTTATTTTTGATGTTTATTCGTCATTCTTTAATTACATCTACAAAATTACATTCAAATCAAAATTTTTCTTTAAAAATTATATGAAGAACCATTTTTGGAAATAAAAGAAAGGACCTAGCAAGCCCTGCAAATTAATTCACTTTCGTTTAAAAATATCATAATTCACTTTATTTGAGTTAAGAAAAGATTCATTTTAAAATTTTGAATTACGATTTAAAGAATAATGCAGAAATTATGTCCTAAAACTGACCAAAATCATTGCATAATAAAACTCACTTAAGTTTAGGAATGGATTTAGTTTGGAGCTCAGAGATTTGTGAAGACTTTCTTCACCTTTTTGAAGACTTTGGACCTTCGTCAAACATTCCTTGAAGAAAGAAATACAACCATATGAAATCTTAATAAAATACATGTGTGCTATTATTAGGTTAAATGACAATATTCACTGGCCATTTACTTAACTTTGGAAGGTCTAATGTGAAGCTTACAAAGGAAAACTATTAAACTTTTTAAAAGAATTAAACTTTATATGCAAACAACAAATTCCGAGACCAAAATTCTTTCTCAAATATTTTAAATTCAACCATCAAATATTGAAATGAAAAATCATCATTTAATTTTTGGAAAAAGTCAATACTTTTCGTAAGTTTTAAGATACAAAAAAAATAAATAAATAAATAATTTTTATCTTATTTCTTATTCTTAATATTTCTTCAAAGTTAAAAATTTAAAGTAGTTTTACCTGGAAATCCGAAGTTAAAACGATCGTCGGTTCAGTGGCTGCCGAAAACACTCCATAAGCTTCGAAAAGTATTAAAAGGAACGTAATTTTATAATTCTGCAGCTTCATCTAGTGACTAAAGAAAATACAAAAATTAACAAACTAGTAAATAGACAAGCGGTAGCTCGCTATTGCTCGCTATCGCCCTCCGGATTTTTTTTCACTACTTCATTTTTTTTTATTGGTTGTAGATTTAAATTATATTATATGAATCCCTCTACTCCATTACCCCCCACCCCTACTCCCCCATTACCCCCACACACAAAAGTAAAAAAGCCATTATCCCCCATCCCTTTCCCCATTACCCCCACCCCCACTCCCCCAATTACCCCACCCCCTCTCTCCATTATACGGCTTCCCGCCCTCCGGGTGGGTGGGTAGCAGTATATATATCACAGTATAAATGTGAAGCTCAAGATTTTCACGGCTGCGTTCTTTTCTGTAGTAGTTTTATCGCGGTGCTGGGGCCTTCGGATCCAGTAATTGTGACCTAGGAACGGGGAACTTGACAGAGCACATCGTCAGCTCATGGGCTATCAGTTGGTGGTGGTTGCAGAATTTTCCGATGTGCCGTTTAGGCTGTGCACGGTTCCGAAGAAAGCGGACACACACACACACACACACACACACACACACACATTTTAGCTCAATAGGATATAGGACAAGCGGTAGCTCGCTATCGCCCTCCGGATTTTTTTTTCACTACTTCATTTTTTTTATTGGTTGTAGATTTAAAATTATATTATATGAAGCCCTCATAGGAAGAAGTGGCTAAGCGACAAAAATATGGCATATCAAATATATCTCATATATGTGGCATATCACCGTAACCACAAATACTTTACAAAATATCGGTAATATACAGTATTTACAAAAATTGTAATGAATCGTAACTGCAAATCGATGAAAGAATGGAGCTTAATATCCCAATTAAATTGTGAGTCCTTTCGGGCTATCCAATCAATCACAAATGTAAAGAGAAAAAGACATTTTTTTTTTCACTTTTTCATGTATTTTTTTATATTACAGTATATGAGGCCCTCATGGGAAGAAGTGGCTAAGCTACAAAATTAAAACAAACGCCATTACCCCCATTACCCTACCCCTCTACTCCATTACCCTCCCACCCCCACACCCCCATTACCCCCACACACAAAAGTAAAAAAACCATTACCCCCACCCCCACTCCCCCAATTACCTCACCCCCTCTCCCAATTATACTGCTTCCCGCCCTCCAGGCGGGTAGCAGTGTATATCATATATCACAGTATAAATGTGAAGCTCAAGATTTTCACGGCTGCGTTCTTTTCTGTAGATTTATCGCGATGCTGGGGCCTTCGGACCCAGTAACCGGTGACCTAGGACCGGGAAAATTGACAGTGCACATCGTCAGCTGATGGGCTATCAGTTGGTGGTGTTGCAGATTTTTCCGATGTGCCGTTTAGGCTGTGCACGGTTCCGAAAAAAGCGGACACACACACACACACACACACACACACACACACACACACACACACACACACATTTTAGCGCAAGAGTATATTAGATAATACGTCTTTTATCGCAATTTTTTTACATATTTTTGTCATATTTATCATATATATGCTTTTGTGTGTACACACACACACACACACATATATATATATATATATATATATATATATATATATATATATATATATGTAAAAATGAACAATGAACAATTCCTCTTTGGTACTATGGAACATAACCTCAATTTATGTTAAGTTGTGTTTTTTTATTTTTAAGTATATTATATGTTTAGTTCATTAAAATGCATAATTGATTTCTATTTTTAATTTGTATTCTTAATTTTCTTAATTCAATTATCGTACCGATACTTCTGGTTAATGTTAATGGTTATATAGTTCATATATAGCTAGGAATGTTACTAGTCGAATTTAATTCCATCTTCAAAATTTAATTTTTAATACCGCTAGATTTACTTTCATTAATTGTAAGTTCTTTTAAGTGCGTATTTATTTTAATTACCTTAATACGCGCAACTGATTAATTACGTAAAATCGATAATTCCGATTGAATTTTATTACTTTTGACACATATTCGAATTCATTAAAACTTATACGCATACACCATCATTAATACTACCTGTAATTAGATTTTAATAATAATCGACCTTGAACTTAAAGGATTTTATAATAATAATAACAATAATAATAATAATAATAATAATAATAACAATAATTGACTTAAACTCAAAAGAAAGATTTTATAACCCTAAACCCATCTTAAATTATTATACATTATTTTTAAACTTTGTTAATTCAAAAACCTTCCAAATCCCTACACATACACACGCATGTAAACTTGTTCAAATGTGTACGTTTCTCCACAAACATTACGTACAAAAAAAAAAAAAATCTGTGGATATTGATTACACTTTCACCCATTTGGACATATCACCAACCACCATACTTTGTACCTAGTACACACAAATACACGCTAGACCACAGGTCTATACATCATCCATTACGTAATTCGATTTTTACCTACAGTAGTAAAAAAAATAGTTTATTACCTGTACAATCATGATAACTAAATATTTGTAAAATTTAATAATATCATTGTTTGTCTAAATTAACGTATTAATAATTTTATTCTGTTTGCATAAATTAAAGTATTAATCTTCGAATTTTTTATATTTCATAATAACTCTAAGCAAGTGTCATGTTAAGGATTTGATTACTGTGCGTTGTCCTCAACCACCCGAAGTCACTTGTTCTGTATAAAATTTGTATGGTAAAAAAAAATTTCGTCATCTAACTTGTATTAGTTGGGATGTTATATTAATTGTACTGTATTAATTGTATTATATTATTGTGTTAATATCATTTTAAAAGGGGGAGCACTGTAAAAATGAACAATGAACAATTCCTATACCATCATTATATGGATTCATTGTCTTCATGCAGTACTTATGTTTGTATGGTTTTTATGTTTGAATGTTCATTTTTACATAAGAAACCAAAATCGCCTAAACGAGTTTTGGATAGAATTTCGATTTGTACCTCTTTATTCATTACTGTATTTCTCTAATTCATCTTTTCTAATAATGACTTATACTGTACGTGACATAATGTGAATAACTATGACGTCATAAAGTAACTTAATTCTCTTCACGTTTTTCATACCGCGAATACTGAGTCACCCATTTGGTATGTGGATATCTTTCATGTTCAATATATGGTAAATTCTTTAATAATAATAATAAAAAAACTTCATTCTCTATACGTCATTATTTATATGTTGTGTCCTACCTATTGTCTACTGATGCCTATCAACCTATCAGTCCATATTTTACGCGTGTCTATATTACGCACACAACCTATTGTGTTACGTACATGTAAATACCTCCACACGTAGTATTTTTTTAAATTATTTTTTAGTGCGTTCACCTCTTGCAATGAACTCGAAAATGCTTATGCAAGTGTACGCGATTCGATGATCACAGCAAAATCGAACGCTTCTAAGATAAAAATCTCCTTTCGCTCTGATTCAAATTTATAAAAAATATTATCATGTCTGTCATGTTGTACAAAAATATATACCGTATGTGCCCATGTACTTTGTGTTGTACTAATAACCATATATAATAACCAGATATAATAACCATATATAATAACCAAATATAAATAAATAAAAACAATATAAGAATTGTAAACGACGTAATGTACTTTAATGAAACTATAATTAATGATAATAATTTAATATATAATGTAATAATGTACTTTAAATGGAATTGTAATTAACGAGATAAAGAAATATGAATTAATTGGTAATTGTAATCATAATTGTAATAAACCAAAATTACAACGTACTCGGTGATGTACTTAAATTGTACACAATGTACTACTCTGAAACTATGTCGCCCTTTAAAAATGTACACACTCGGCGATATTATTACTTTTTTTATTATTTTCCGTTGGAATAAATTTTGATGTGCTTTCTACTTTGCCAAATAATTGGTGACTTGCTCTTTTTAAAATTTCTTAATCATATTTAGATTTAGCTTAATAATGAATTCTGAGAAACTTTTTGCAATGTTCATAAGTTGTATACATTTTCTCTTCGTTATAAAAGATGAAGTCATGTCTTGCCAAAGCATTTAATTGTAAATCTTAAACTTTTAATTTTTACTCATATGCATATTTTAGTGTAAAGATGCATAGTTCAATTTCCACTTTTAGTTAACTTGGCAGATCATGATAACATCAGATCTGAAAATACGCGGTTTAAGATAAAAACATGGCTTCATCTTCAAATATCTTGTTTATTCGTTTAAACCTTACCACAGCTAAAAGATTTACTTTATTTTCAAATATTGTGCAAAAATAATGCAGCCTCTTCAACATTTAATAATGATGATGTTAGTAGAATCGGGGTATATAAAGCCCACCAATTTCTTCCATGTTCATTCTGATTCCGACGACGAGGCTTTGTAGTACCGGTACATTTTAGCAGTAAATTACAGTAAAAGAAAGTCTTTATCTTCTCCTTCGAGCCGTGCTCTCTTCAGGAATTTAGTCAGTAAAATCTCACGATACGTTACAAGAAGAATGCGGGGGAACCCCCAGAGAATTTAATAAGCCTCTCAGAATCCTCCGAGCTACTAAGGAAGAACTCGGAGAGTCGTATAGAAGAAACTACTGCAAGTAACAGATCCGTTGCTACCTCCCAACCAGAACCCCCGTCGACTCCGAACCAACCCAGGGCCACAGACGGAGGGGTTAACATATATATATATATGAATGTATGTATGTATAAGTAGATGTGTATATGTCTGACTTTAAGTTTTAATAAATGTATAATTTTATAACTTTGAAAGCTACAATCTCACCGTGGATACATACAGTATATAACATCAGGTTCTTCGTTCTTTCTTTAACTACAACCGATTTTTTATCTTTATTTTATCTTATTTTATCCATATATATATATTATATATATATATATATATACACACACACACCACACATAGATGTATGTGTGGCTATGTATATATATGCGCCTCCATGCGCGAACACCAGCTGTTCATCCTTCCCCACAATAAAGAAATTGGTTGGTAAATAAATGGGTATCCTGGATAGACTAGTGGTTAAGACGCTGGGATGCTGCTGGGGCGTGGTTTGGATTCCACGTTAAACTGTAAGTCTAAGGTGGAGTGAAAAGTTTGACATTCGTCAGAATGAACAATTCGAGCGGAATCAAACCAAAGGTTACCAAAGGTAAGTTATATATGTTAAGTTAAGAGGTACATATAACCTTTGGTTAGCTTCCGTCCGAATTGTTCATTTTGACGAAGGTGAAGTTTTTCACCACCTTAGAGCTACAGTTTAACGTGGAATCCGAACCACACCCAAGCGTCTTAACCACGAGGCCACCCAGGGTACCCATTTATCTACCAACCATTCTATTTATTGCGGGGAAGGATGAACAGCTGGGTTTTGCTGCGCGCCGGCTGCCGTCACCGGGTCTGGACTCTCGATCCTGGGGCCTATGGATTCGTAGTCAAGGACGCTAACTATTATACCACCGAGGCGCATTAACGTATGCATATATATATATATATATATATATATACGTAAGTAATATATATATATATAAGCAAAGAACCGCAGGGAAAAGGAAAAGGAAACACGAAACCCGAGCGCTTTCGTGATATATTCACATCTTGTCCCTGAAGATGTGAATATGTCACGAAAGCGCTCGGATTTCATGTTTCCTTTTTCTTTTCCCTGTGGTTCTTTGCTTATTAAAAAGATCACGTGTTATTCTGTGATTTTATTGCCTATATATATATATATATATATATATATATATATATATATATATATATATATATATGCAGTGAAATCACAGAATAAAACGTGATCTTATTAATAAGCAAACAACCACAGGGAAAAGGAAAAAGAAAAGATGTGAATATATCACGAAAGCGCTCGGATTTCGTGTTTCTTTTTCCTTTTCCCTGTGGTGTTGTTTGTATATATATATATATATATATATATATATATATATATATACAAGGTTGCGCAAAAGTCGCGCATCATAGGAATTTTCAGTGTTGACTATAATATACTACTTTTTTCTTTTTATAAGGCCTTATAAGTACAACAAATCGATGAATCGGTACAGAATTTATATTCTGTACCGATTCATCGATTTGTTGTGCCTGTTATTCCATACATTAAAACCAAGCTCACCCTCTCGTCTATTTTTAATTTCGCAGCAATCCCCAACCTAAAAGAAAAAAATAATATATTAATTAAAGGCGCGTCTTGACTTGAGCATTTTAGTCCGAACGAACCGGACGAGCAGACAGCGCACGAACGAACTGAACAAGCTGTTCGAGCGCAAGCTCGCTGTATTCTGCATGTTCGCCGGTCTCGTCTTATTCCCACCGTTTTGCTCAGTGTAATTATGGATTTGACAGTGGCAGCAGGTGCTTTCTTCATTATTTATTCCTTAGCCAAAAAGAAGAGGAAATCGAAGAGAATGTGAGGTTAAACATTTCTCTGTCCCACTCCATGATAAAAATAAAACACACCGAATAGCTGGAACAGCGCGAACACCCACCCTGACTGAGCACCAACGAGCAACTGAGACACGTACTTACTAGCCGAATTCTGCTCTGCGCTATCTGCTCCTTCGGTTTGTTCGGACTAAAATGCTCAAGTCAAGACGCGCCTTTAACAGTCAACACTGAAAATTTCTCTGATGCGTGACCTTTGCGCCAGTCTCTCTCTCTCTCCCTCCCGGGTGGTTACCTCATTTTTTCATGTTTCGTTCTCTCTCTCTCATCTTGCGCGGAATATTCTCCTATACAAGCGTCGTTCTTTACGTAAATTATACTGCGTGTTTGCAGTTTAAATGTATATAATGTACGGCATGCGGGAGGTGCCCCCTTGGGGCATTGGTTTCTGCGCGTATGTAGAAGAATTACGGCATTTGATTGAGTGAAGCCCATGGTGTAATGGTTATCATATCTGACCGGCAATCGTAAGATCCCGGGTTCGATTCCCGGGTGGTTACCTCATTTTTTCATTTGTTTCGTTGTCTCTCTCTCATCTTGCGCGGAATATTCTCCTGTACAAGCGCCGTTCTTTACGTTAATTATACTGCGTGTTTGCAGTTTAAATGTATATATATATATATATTATATATATATATATATATATATATGAAATGAAAATGAAAAGGTTTATTGGCGGACTATAATCCATATGACAAATATTATTAATACAATGACAGTTCACATACTAAGGATAGAAATATATAGAATTGGTAGAAATAATACAGTTATGTCAAAATTAAGTGGAGCTACAGACAGACGTTTTCGTACCAAGCATTCCATAGCTTAGACTTTAGAGGATAAACGGCAGAACTCATGAATAGCTTGGATAATCGGGTTGCTTGTTTTTAATTCTTTGCATTGTATTGAGCATTGCATTGACCGTATTGAGCACGTCTTCTTACCTCCAGGAAGCTCAGGACATTGCGGGTAGCAAACATTTGCGAAGCTGAGCATCTCGGAGGTAATTTATGTAAGTCTAAAAGACCTGTTGTACAGCAAATTTAGGGTCCTGTCAGAACCTTTTTTATAATTCACCCAGAGATGCTGTCCGTATATATTACTGCAAAAAGTACGAAAGAGAGTGTCTTTAGCTTCACTTGTACAGAACCGGAAGTTCCTTATAGTCATATTCGCCTTAGCACAAAGGCTTCGAGATTGTTTTTTATATCTGACATCACTCAAGGAGCTGGTAATAGTTTGACTCAAATACTTAAACTCTTGTACTTCCTCAATTACTTCACCGTTCATTTTAAATCTTATATCACCTGGCTGATTTCAGCTTTTAGTTTGAAATTGCATAACCTTAGTTTTTGTAACATTACAAAGACTATTACGTTTCTGCGAATACACATCGCAGACTTTTAGTAACCGATCCAGACCTTTAACAGAGGGATATTAACACCATATCATCGGCATAAACAAAGTTATTTATCCTTGTGTTATCTATACAACATAAAACATATATACAACATATATATATACATATAGTGCTCGAAGTGGACGGCATCGCGGGGTTGTGCACGCCCCCACTTCTCTCAATTGGTCAGCCGCATACCCTTACTTCTTTGCTGGAAAGAAATGCGGGAAACACGCACTCCACTTATAAAGAATTAATAAAAAACTTAGAAGTTTTAGATCCTGTGAAGTGGCCTATGCATGAAGATATTTGATTTGGTGACAAAAGCATTCGCTTCTTGAGTGATGAGGCTCAAGTGCCATCAAAAGATTCTGTGCAAGGATTTAGAGAATATATTCAAAATAAAGGAAAAGATGTACCACCTAGACTAAAATCATTATTAGCGGCAATAAATTCAGTAATTATTTCAAAGAGCGAATGTGAACGCTCATTCAGCTGCATGAATCTCACTACTACATCAGCAAGAAATTGTATAAAAATTGATGCAGCATCCAAATTACTTTTCCTTACGATTGCAGGAAAATTATTAGAAGGGATAATAGCTGATAGGATCGTTGACCATTTGGATTCCTACAAGCTGCTTGGGGACTCCCAACATGGGTTTAGACGGCATAGGTCGTGTCTCACCAACTTGCTCGAGTTTTTCCACGTCATGTTGAGTGAGTACGATAAGAGTAGGGCGATTGATATACTTTATCTCGACTTTCAGAAAGCCTTTGATAAGGTACCTCACCGCCGGCTAATGGCGAAAGTGCGCGCGCTGGGTATCGGTGGGGAAATAGGTAGGTGGATTGAAAACTGGCTGAGGAATAGGCGGCAGAAGGTGGTAATTAAAGGGGCTAGTTCGGGTTGGGCCTCGGTCACTAGTGGGGTTCCTCAGGTTCCGTTTTGGGGCCGCTGTTGTTTATCATTTACATAAATGATATCGACGGTGGCATCGTAAGTCGGATCGCCAAATTCGCTGATGACACCAAGCTTGGGGCCAATGTTGGGACGCCCGAAGCGATCGAGGAACTGCGTGCGGACCTAGGTAGGATAGGAGAGTGGTCCGAAAAATGGCAAATGCCGTTTAACTTGGGTAAATGCAAAGTGATGCACATTGGCTACGCCAATCCCAAGTCGGACTACTCGATGTTGGGTAGTAATATCGAGGTGACTGATTTAGAAAAGGACTTGGGTGTGCTAATTAGCAGCGATCTTAAGTTTACGAAACAGTGTGTAGAGGTGGAAAAGAAAGCCCAGAAACTATTGGGTTATATCAGGAGGCAATTTCAGTTTCGGAGCAAGGAGATTGTGCTCTCATTGTACAATTCCCTTGTTCGGCCGCACCTGGAGTATGCTGTGCAGTTCTTGTCGCCCACCCTCAGGAAAGATATTGAGATGCTGGAGCGAGTGCAGGCGAGGGCCACAAAGTTAATCCCTTCCGTTAGGCATATGGGCTACAATCGACGGTTACGCGCCCTGAACTTGTTTTCGCTTGAAACTCGGAGGCTGCGCGGTCAACTGATCGAGGTTTTCAAGCTCTTACGCGGGTTCAACGATGTCGATTTTAGAAGTATGTTTAGTTTAAATGATAACCCAACTCGCAACAATGGTTGGAAGTTGGATTTGAAACGGTTTAGGACTAGTGTGTGTGGGAATTACTTTACGTATAAGATCTGTGACACATGGAACAGGTTACCTTCGGAAGTTGTGAACAGTTCCTCTGTGGATCAGTTCAAGAAAAGGGTAGACGAAATCTTGCACACTATTTGAGTGTGTAAAGACATTTAGGACCTCAGTCTGCGGAAATTTCTTTTCCTATAAAATAGTTAATATCTGGAACCAACTTCCCTCAGAGGTTGTTTCCAGTCAAAGTGTAAATGTGTTTAAAAATAGGCTAGACAAAGTACTGAATACTCTCATAGTTTAAGACTAAAACATAAGAAAACTCTGCAGGAGATAGCTTGCACGGTGTCTCTGTGAGCAAGCTAAATATAGAGCTATTTATATATTCTCCACTTTCCTGTAAAATTTCCTTGGCTACTTTTCCAGGGTCAAGGTATTTTCTTCAACCTTTTTCCGTACCTGCCTCTGGCAGGGAGGGAGCGGAGGGTGGGGAGAGAGCCTTCTACTTTTCTATCCAGTTTTCTACTACTGCTAGGATAGTTGAAAGAAAAATAAACTTTTACAAAATTTTCCCTGGCACCCGTTGCCATTGGTACCTCCTCGGTATGGGCCGCAAGGCCTTTTGAGGTACTTCTTTTCCTTGTAACTCCTTGTAACAACTTCTCTTCAAACCAGAAGACTATGCAAGGAAATGGATTGCAAAAGGAAAACGGGATGCGGATTATACAGCTTGCCAAGCTAGAAAATCTGAAGCAGTAATTCCTACGAGATATGAATCTCTTTTTAAATTGTTTTAATCTAGCATATTTTTTTTTGTTTAAAAAATATTATTGAATAAATTTGTATTTTAATTACCTATTTTTATATTTTAAATACCTATTTTTATATTCTATGCCATAAACAAAAAATTTTTATATACAGTAAATATCTTGATGTAATCAATTATATGCAATTAAATAGAGATTTATAAATGCATTTCTATGTCCCTTTACACGAATAAAAAAGTTAACCGTATATTAATTTATTTTGCAACATATAATTGACAAAACTAATACCTAATTTTTAAAATTTAATAAAGTTTTTTATGCTTGAAAAATTGAACTAAACTTAAGTTATTGTGTTAGAATTTCTTTTTAAAATTGTATTGTTCTTAAAATATGAGGGGCAACGCTAACCAAAATTTTTGGAAGACCACACCCTTGCTTTAAAATTTCCACTTCGAGCACTGTATATATATATATATATATATATATAATATATATATATATATATAATATATATATATACTGTTTGTGTAAAGCCTAAAGTACCTCAATATTGTTGAAGTCCGAGAAAGTAGAGTGGTTAGTTTCTGCTACCGAATTCACTTCGCACTGCGAAACAACTGAGTTTTCTGTAACTTCTCTTCTCGCAATCGGACGTCAAACTACGACAAAGTCGAACTTTATACAACACAAACGACGACGACATCGTCGTATATATATCGTAAGCGTTCAAGGTCTTCCCAATTCTGTTTTACCTATTTTGAATACGTGCAAGAGGATATTTCAGATAGTTTTAATTCTTTTATAAACAAAAACAGGTTTCTGGTAAAGAGATTACTGAGATCAGGTTTCTATTGCTATTATTTGTTGTTGTCGGGTGAATTATTTTGTTTGGGGAATAATTAGTATCGAAATACGAAATACTTTTAGATCTATCTGTTTGTCTGTCCGTCCGTCTTTCAGCCTCTTTGGCTATATATATATATATATATATATATATATATATATCACAACCATGTGGTATCAATGTTTATGCCATTAGAAGTTCGCTCTGAGAAACAAATGTCCCTTAATTTCATTCCCTCAAAGTACAAAAAAGATAATCAGCGGTTTAGATCGTTTAACATTTCCATTAGAATATTTCACATATAGAATTTATTATAATTAATTATTGTTATCTAACACTCCATCCCTAAATTTTTATCAAATTATGCATGAACATTGAATGTGGCGTGATTTGAAACGTTGTTTGTACTTTTATACTCATTTACTTAATTCTTCCTCAAATGCACCCAATTCCTTAATATTTACTGTATACTCGTGTAAGTGTATATATTTAATTAATAGTTTCACTCACTCTTATACCATGGCTGTAAACCCTTCATTACTGTATCTCTCTAATTCGTTTCCTCTCATTTCTCCAGATAATGACTTATAGTCTTATACTGTAGGTACGAATTAAATAACTATGACGTATTAATTATAAATTAACATATATTGTATAATGCGTGGACTATGACAGAGTACATTAAATTGATTCCTCTCGCATTTGTCATACCTTGAATACTGGGTTTTAGTATTCAGTGTATGATAACTTCCCCAGAATGTACACTATATAACTTATTATGTATGCGTCCTTATCTAATGTGATACACTATACGATATTGTCGACCATAGTCATTCATACTTCCACGTCCTTTCTTGACCGCTATCTTTTAATAATTTTATTAATTATTCATTCATGCACCTATTGTCTACCTATGCCCTATCAACATATCAGTCCATGCTTATTCGTGTCCCTCTATATTACGCACACAATCTATTGTGTGCACTTTATGCATTCGTACATGTTCGCTGATCATGACTACGTACTAGCTACCTTATATGTAAATACGTCGACATGTATGCAGTCACTTATTTGATAATTTTAATTTTTCTTTTAATTATTTAACTTCTCGCAAGATACTCGTTAATGCCGACACAAGTGTTCGAATTCTGATGACATCGCCCAAAGCGAGCTTCTGAGTCCGAAACCTTCTCTCTTGCTTGCTCCTGATTCAAAACCTTATTGTGTGTGTTATGTTATACTGTACAGTATATATGTGACCATGTACTTTATGAGCTATACTCCTAATCCATCTTTCCCAATACGTCCCTGACTACCTAATTAAATCCTAGAATAATAGTTATCCTAATTGTCTATAAATATAAAAAACTTTAAAACTATAGTTAACTGTGTTTAACTGTAATTAAGTAATTGACTGTACTTTAATGAAACTGTAATTAACTATTATAAGTGAATGTAAATTAATTGGGAATTATAATCATAGTTATAGCAAACCAAAATTACAATGTACTCGTACTTAGTGATGTACTTTGGTTGTAGTCAACGTATGACTCCGACCAGAGCTGGGCAGTATTTAAATACATTTGTATTTAAATACATATTTAAATACATTTGTGTATTTAGAACTGTATTTATAAATACATTGTTTTTCATGTATTTAAATATAGTAGTAAATACTTTAATGAGTATTTAAATACAATGTATTTAAATACTCAAAATATAAAAATGTAAATACTTTTACTGGTTTAATACACGTTCTGTACTAGCACAGTACGACGCGTCGAAAGTGTAGTACAGCATGGTTCATGTTTCAACAGTTTGGGAAAACATCCTCTCATAAAAAGACTGTTCCTCCGCTATAACACGACATTACCATCTTCGGCACCGGTAGAGCGAATATTCTCATTCGCGGGAATCACTTTGACTCCCAAAGAAACTCTTTCAGACAAAACTTTTGAAAGATTGGTTTTGATCCGCAGCAACCGTGAAATAAAAGAGAATTCGTAAGGTGCCTTATGTTTATGTTTACGTCTTGTGTTTACGTTTATGTCTCATCTACTCATTAATTGTTACTCATTTTGCAATGATATAATGAGTATAATATGTCACTGGTTGAACATCGTAAGTTCTAAGTTCTTTTGTTTTTGTTTTGTTCTAAAAAGGGAAATATATAATCGGAAATTAGATTGTACTATTTCTTTATCCTTTATCAAGCATTTTATATTGTTGTTACTCATGAATTAGTGAATGCATATGTTAAAATTTGTATGTATTTAAAATGTATTTACAAATGTATTTAAATACAATTGATGTATTTTGTATTTAGTATCTAAATACATTCGTAAAATGTATTTAGTATTTAGTATTTAAATACATTTCTCCCATGTATTTAGCATTTAGTGTTTAAATACATTCAATGTATTTATTGCCCAGCTCTGACTCCGACATTATGCAGATATATCAACTCTCACGGATTTTCCGTGAGTCTCAGGGATTTTAAGTCTATCTCACGGTCTCACGGTCTCATTATTAATAACAATAATAATAATGATAATAATAATAATAAAATCGGGGGAGAATGTCTCAAACTGCCTTTTGTGGGATATGTTTCCAGTTATCAAAATCAGGCACATTGAGAAATCTCACGGATATTCATACTTCAAGGTTGACGTCTCTGCATTATGTCGCCACTTAGGAATGTATACTCGGCAAAATTATTATTTTTTATTTTATTTTTTCGTTTTATTTTGGAATCTTTCAAAATTCTGATATATGCTTAAGTTATGCTTCACGTCAAGAATTCTTTAGATCGCCACTTAAAGTGGGAACTTAACCTTCAACTGCACTCCCCCAAAATTTAGACTTATTAATTTTTTGTATTGTACATTAAATCATTCCTGCCTTAGCCCTTGCCCGAGGAGGTCCTCCCTTTCAATTCCTGCCTGAGCTACTGTTGCAAGAAGACGCACTTCTACCCCTGTAAATTCCTGACCATCGGCGGTTATCGTAAGAGGCTGTAAAGTCATTTCCCTCCTTTAGTGCCTCGCTCTGTATATACTTCATGCAATAAAATCATTTGAGTGTACGAAGACTCCCATTGAGAACTAGAGTGTTTCCATTCGCTCCTTCGAAAAAATTTGTTAGAAACTGTTTATCATTCTTGTAACTCGGATGCTTTACGGCTAAGGCCAAGCTAAAGCAAAAAGGACCACCTTCGTTGGATCGTCCAAAGTGCATTCATCATAGAAGTCGCAAGCGGGAAGTGGCACGTACAGCACGACATATATATATATATATATATAACGGGTGTGCCATAAAAAAGGGTACATTTTAAAAAGGCTATAAAATCAACATTTTTCATTTAATTTTAATAAAACTTCTGCACAAAAAAACATATATTTACCTATATACAAACAAGTTTTTAGACTAAAATATTAAATAATTCAAATTCTATGAACATTTAAGGAAAGAGTATGATTTTTCTACTTAACATGCAAAAATTATTAAACCTTTCAATTTTTTTAGAAAAATAATTTTTAACGTAAAATTTACTGAAATTATTAAAAAAAATTTCGTGATGCTTTCCTTCCATTTCAATAACTTTTATTAATTCTCGAAAAATTCACATGACTATCGACTTTAAAAAATGAAGACAGTGCTTTATCTGATGATCTAACAGAAGTATGTGAAATATTAAGAGCTCAGTATGAATCATCTTTCAGTATCCCAAAATTGACAAACTGAGATGGGATAGAAACTCGTTCTTTGAAGAAGAACTACAAGGGAAAGTATAACGGACTTCGTCTTTACGCACATGATATTACACAAGCGATAGGAAAACTAAAAGCACTCTCAGCGGCAGGACCAGACAAATGGAATGCCACACTGATCAAAAACTGCAAGAATGCAATCACTGAGCCCCTACATTGCATATGGAGACGATAACTAGACATGGGAAAAATACCGGGCATCCTAAAAGCGCAATCATAGCCCCAATATATAAAGGAGATCGATCCGACGCCAAAAACTCTAGGCCAGTGTCGCTTACATCTTATCTCACTAAAATATTTGAAGGAATAGTTAGAGAAAATCTATGACTTTTTTTAGAAACTCAGCAAAAATTAAATGATAACGAACATGGATTTCGGTGAGGCAGATCATGCCTATCGCAACTAATGGAACACTACAACATTACTGATGCACTGGAAAGTAATGAAAACTATGATGTAATATGCACAGACTTTTCCAAAGTGTTCAACAAGTGTAACCATAGAATCATAATATAAACTGAAGTATATGGGAATATAAGGAAAAGTAGGGAAATGAAAATATAATTTCCTTAGTGAGCGGCAGCAAGTCGTTAAAGTTCAAGGAATATCTTCATCAGAATCAGAGGTCCTCAGCCCAGTACCACAAGGAACATTATTCGCTCCACTACTCTTCATAATCATGCTAACTGACACAGATGAGGACGTTACGGAGACAGCACAGTAACATCCTTTGCCGAAGACACAAAGATCAGTAGAAAAATAAGAAAACCAGAGGATATAGGATCTTACAAACTGACATGAACAGAATCTACAAATGGACGGAAGACAACAATATGAAGTTTAACACTGAGAAATTTCAATTGTTATGGTATGGAAAAAGGAAGGACCTAAAATCCATGGAATACTATACCTCAAGTGGACATGAAATTCAGAGAGATTCTAAAGCAAAAGATTTAGGAGTTGTAATGACTGATGATGCGAAATTTGAAAACAAAATAAGATAGCAGTAAACAGAGTAAAGAGAATAACTGAGCAGATAAGGAAACATTTAAACGAAGGGATAGGAATATAATGATTCCTCTACTGAAAACACTGATCATACCCAAATTGGAATACTGCTCGGTCCTAACATCTCCATATAAAAAAGAAGACATTAGATAGCTAGAAGAGATTCAGAGAAGCTTCACAGCAAGATCAATGGGTGCGAAGAACTAAATTACTGGGAAAGGTTACGCGAATTAAACCTATATTCACTGTAAAGGAGAAGAGAGAGATGCACCATTATTTACACTTGGAAAATAATGGAGAAACTAACCCCTAATCTTACTCTTATCTCTATAACCCCCCAAACAGTAGCGGACTATAATGGGGGCAAAGGAGGCATTTGCCCCCGGCCCAGATGCTGACCGGCCCCAAGATGCTGACCTACCCCAAGAAACTACAGGGTGTCCATAAATGATTACCTGATTAAAGCATGTTATGACTTTTAAATAACACTCGCATTCAAACACAGTTTTAATCATAAGTAGATAAACATACAAAGTTTTGATACATAGTTAATGAACTTAATAAGCTTCCACATGTGCACCCCTAGTGGCACGTAAAATGTCAAACGGTATTCACACTCACGCCACACATTTTCCAACATTTGTGGGTTAACTGTTGCAATTGCATCGTGATGCGTTCTCGCAATGTCCTAATATCTGGAACAACTGTGCATAAACAAATCTTTAACATGACCCCAGAGAAAGAAATCCAGTGGGGTAATGTCTGGTGATCTTGGGGGCCATGGGATTGGCCCGTCCCTGCCAATCCATCGATTGGGAAATGTTGCGTCGAGAGTTTCACGAACAACATGCGCCCAATGAGGGGGTGCCCCATCTTGTTGGAAGATGACAGTTGGCTGCCTGTCCTGCAGCTGGGGGATGGCGTAATTGGTGAGCATATCCAGGTACACAGTTGCGGAAACAGTGTTCTCAGCGAAGAAGAAAGGACCAATTATCTGGTCATGCATTAGTCCACACCAGACATTGATCTTCGGACTGCACCGAATATGCTCCCTTACGGCACGTGGGTTTTCCGATCCCCAAATACGCACATTGTGTCTGTTGACTCTACCACTAAGATGAAACGTAGCCTCGTCTGAAAAGCAGACACGTAACAAGAAGTCATTATTCTCGTCAATGCTGTTCAAAATGTCAATAGCGAATTGTTCACGTTTTGGACGGTCATCAGGCTTCAGTTCTTGAACAATTTGTACCTTGTAGGCGTGTAACTTCAAACGTTTGTATAACACCTTGTGCACCGTAGACTTCGGTATCTTTAGTTGGCATGAACCTTGTCTCACCGATTTCCTTGGTGACCGTGTGAAAGCAGTTTGAATGTTCTCACCATCCCATCGGAAACTGATGGTCTACCACTGGTCTTTCCCTTTTCCACGATTCCAGTTTCCAAGAATTTTTTCATCCACGACTTAATTAACTTCACATCAGGTGGATTCTTTCCATACTTTGTTCTGAACCTTCGCTGAACACTGACAGAAGATTTTGTTTCAGCAAGCCACACAACACATTGTGCCTTCTCTGTCACAGAGCCATCTTAACTGAACAGCTACTACAGCGCTCCTAGTGGCGAATGCGGTAGACGAAACACACCAGCACAGAAACTCTATGCGTGTACGAGATCACCTGTAAAAAGAAAACGGATGTAAGATTCGTCATTAAAACATGAGAGCATACTGTTTTCAGGGTAAACATTTATGGGCACTCTCTATGTAAACGCTACAATCTACCGTTGAAATAATTGGTCGACTGTGAGGAAAAAAAAAAAAATTCTAGATTCCGCTTCTACAAAACCTAGTTTAGTATCCCATTTATGTGAACAAAGTGTACATTTTCTGTAATCACATCTTTGTTTTTGTTTCGTATTCTGTTGATCGATCCCAGTCAGCTGATCACATCACTCATGTATGATGTATCAGGTAAAGAATTGTGTTTTTCTAGTGACACCGGCCCGAAAATATTCATTGCCCCCTGCCCTAACAATGCTTAATCCGGCCATGCCCCCAAACAAGAGTGGAAAGTAGAAAAGGAAGACTGTGGTGTTCCCAAATTAAAGGCTAGACAGGAAACATCCTTAACCCTGAAAGAAAATAGTTTTGTTGTGAGAGGACCAAGACTGTTTAATCAGCTGCCCAAGGAACTAAAGAACACGAGTGGTGTTGCGGTGCAGATCTTCAAAAGAAGATTAGACGCTTAGCTCAGAACAATCCCTGATGAGCCGGGCGTATCTGGCTATGTGAGGTGGAGAGTACAAGAGTACAAGAAACTAACTCTCTACTTCGCCAGGCCAACTCAAGAGGAGGGGCGACAAGTTCGACCTTCATGAAATGAGGAATCATCGCACGGAACATTTGAAAGATTGAAAGGAAAGGACTCTATCAAAAGCTTTCCATATGTCTAACGCAGTAGCAAAGGTTTCACCGAAATTCCGAAAGGAAGAGTACCAAGAGTCAGAGAGATATACAAGAAGATCGCCCGTAGAGCGTCCCTTGCGGAACCCATACTGACTATCTGAACCAAGATCGTGAGAAGAGAGGTGTTTAAGAATATTCCTATTAAGGATAGATTAAAAAACTTTAGAAAAGCAAGAAATCAAAGCAATTGGACGAGCGCTGGAGGGTTGAGATCGGTCACCCTTCTTTGGGACAGGCTGAATAAAAGCGAACTTCCAGCAGGAATGAAAAGTACCAGATGAAAGACAAAGACGAAAGTGTTTGTCAAGGCACGGTGTCAGCACAGAAGCACAGTTCTTATGAACAACAGGAAAAACACAATGAGGACTGTACGTCTTCCTAGAGTTGAGCCCAGATAGGGCAGAAACAACATCTTTAGAATAGATTCTGATTTCAGATATAATAAAGTCAGAGGGAGGAGATGGAGGAATAGCACGGAATCGTCCAGGGTTGAGTTGAAGCATTCGTTTGAGAGAAGAGTTCAGCATTGTGTGGAGAAGAGACAGCACTGAGCCGTCGGAATTGAAAAGAGAAGGGAAAGGAGAGGAAGTAAAGTTGTCGAAGAGGTTCTTAGATAGATGCCAGAAAGAGCGAGAGGAATGAAATTAGATAGGTCTTCACATTTTTGTCGGATGAAGCAATTTTTGGGGAGTCGAAAAACAGATTTTGCACGATTCCGGGCAGAAATATAAGCCGAGTGAGAGTCAGGAGTTGGACGGCGACGGTATCTTTTGAAATTCTCCTTCTGTTGCGGATAGCATTAGAACAAATAAAATTAAGCCAAAGTTTTTTTGCATTAGTGGTAGGAATAGAATATGGAATGTGCGCTTCCATGCCGCGGAGAATCACCTCCGTGATGCGCTCAGCACACACAAGGGCTTCGGCCACGGAAGCAGTAATCATTCCATGGAAAATCAGAGAAGTACTGCGTAAGGGCTTCCCAATCAGCGGTACCAAAGTGCCAAAGGCGCCTCCTCTTGGGAGGATCCAAACGCCGAATTGGAACAATAAAACAGGATTCTGGTTGGAGGAGCCCATCTGGGAAAAGAGTTTCAATGAGTAAGAAGAAGGATGAGAGGTAAGAAATATACCCAAAATGTTGGGCCTATCTCCAAGGCGATCGGGGAGACGTGTTGGGTGCTGTATGTACGATCTGCCCCAGGTCACTTAGGATAGAAAAGTTATAAGCTAGTTTACCATGGATATTAATGAAATGGGAGGAAAGTGAAAGGTGGTGGTGAACATTGAAATCTTCAAAAATGGAGATTTCAGAAAGGGAGAACGAGATAGAATGTATTCCACTTTGTATGTGAGGTAGTCGAGAATTTTGGATTTTCAGTAGAATTAGGAGAAAGGTAAACAGCGTAGATGTATTTCTTTTGAGATCGGCATGAAAGCCGTAGCCAGAGGGTATAGAATTCGGAAGATTCGAGTTAGGGAATACGAGAACAGGTTAGGTCATTTCGTACATGTACGTAAAAGCCACCATTGTAGTGAAATTGAGCATGGAGAAAGTAAGAGGTTACAGAAAAGGGGTTGCTGTCAGTCGTCTTGGAACCTGAGTTTCAGTGAGAAAAAGAAAATGAGGTTTAGAGGAGTAGAGGTGGTGTTCAAAAGGTTGAAATTTGAGAAAAGGCCAAAAATGTTGCAGAAATTAATGAAAAGTGACTCAGGGAGAGGCCCAGAACATTTCAAATGAGTAGCAGATCCATCCCCACTCGTTAGATGCATTTCACATTTACATATTCCCGGTATCGTCAGCGGTGGAGCCAAAAGTGGGGAAATTTATGGTCCCCTCCCCAGGGTTCTCCGAGGATCTTTTAATTGATGCCACTTCGTGTTTTTAATTTTGAGAAGATTATGTAGTGTGTAAGATGTAAAGTCTTTGGTTCCAAAGTGTCGCTGAAATTGATGGTGCTTCTCTTCATATTATTAATTCTGTTTTGTCGAAAGGGAGGTTTTTAATTCGAAACATCAACCAACCAAAATGTAAGTTGACGTAAAATTTTTATCAGTAAATAGTAGACAATATTTTTCCTATTAAATATACTCGTATAAATTTCATTATAGAATTTTTTAAGGTTTACACGTTAATAAATGTAAGCATGTTTTGAAAGCCCAATTCTTTTTAATTTCATTTTCTTTTGTTTTCTCCCCTATTTTCTAGATTTTTTCCTGAGCTAGCCTTCAGTGGACTTTAGCTTATTTGCAGCATCTAACTTCTAATTCTTATTTACAAACGTTGCCTCAGCCAAAGTAATGATTCTGCTAAGGACGTTGGATGCATTTCATATTTACAGTTTTCTCTTCTTTTACACACAACTCAAAATTGCTAAATATGCGCTTTTCAATTTTTAATAATAATAATAATAACAATTATAATAAAAATAATGTGTTTTGGGATTGTTTAACGTCCTTCTTTACGGAAAATATGTGACGGAGAGGACCTACAGCTTTACGTGGAATCCCAACTTCTGGGCGCAGAGGATGGTCACCCATCTAACTCCGAGTTAGATCCAATTCGCTTTACTTCGCTGATGAAAGGGAAACGGTGTTTTGACATGGCCACAACGTTAAAAATAATAATAATAATAATAATAATAATAATAATAATAATAATTTGTTAACATTTGTAGTTATTTCATTCCAGCTTCCTTAATTCATAAATATCCATTGATGATACTTTCTCGTTGCGATGAATATAAGGAAAGTGTCACGTTACTTCTACTTTTCTTTATTAATTCCGCTGCCATGAATTTATACAGCTTTGATGAAATTTTATAATTTTTTGGATGAAGGGATAGATAAAACAAAATATAACAATTTGAAAGTAGGACACAATTTTATTGAAAGTAAACTTTCTCGCAATAAATCTGTGACCACAAAATAACACCAAAACATTTTGGTATCAATACTGAACATTCGCCATCAATATTCAAATTAAAAACGACATTTTTTCGTTTGTACAATGTTTTATCAGTTAAATAAAATATGTTTTAATGGGAACTAAATAGTAAAAGAGCAGAAGATAATTCTTAACAAGTAAAAATTGGTTTCTATGTTAAAAGAGCTGCAATTATGGAATCCCAAAATTACTCGTATGATAAAAATAATAAAAATTGACAGATTCCGAGAGAAATATTTAAAACTAGAACCATATTTACATTGTTATACAATTAACAACTTTATAGGATAACAATAACTCACCACATAAATGAATCGTTAAACAAATATGACAAACTATATCACACTATTCTCTATGTATAATCTTCTGTATATGCATGTATTATCACAGTGAATAATCTTAATCTGAATCTAGTCTCATACATTTTTCTAAACCTGAAAAGGATTGTATTGGCATATAGAAGACATATGTAAGGATCCTCCTTCACACTTGTAATCACCCAGATAATATCCTACATTTTTGAAAAACATTGCGCACTGTTCATTCTTCAAATTCGGCTCCCCACTGAAATTAAAAAGAATGGCTGAAACAACTTACAGATATCAGAAAATATTTAAAAATCTTCATATCTGTATTGAAAATAATATTGAAAGTCTTCACCAACAGATAAGCAAATGACATCTATAAAATTGAAATAGAGAAAAAACTGTAGAATCTCCATCAATATTTAAAATTAATTTTTTAAATAGGCTTTAAAAAAATAAGGTCATAAGTTTTACTTTAAAAAAAATTAATAATAATAAATAATAATAATAATAATAACATTACGTCCATATAGGTTTACACAATGTTGGCAATAACGTTTAATTTTGTATTTTTTAGTGATACGTAGTTTAATTACAGCATTCCTATTAGAATATGCCGTTGGGAAGCATGACAACTTTTCAGGTACATTTCACAAAAAAATCTAGAATTTCTTAAAAACTGTATACTATAGAACTTAGTTTTTGGTAAAATCATTTTTAATCCTAAACACATAATATACATTATCTGATAACATATTTCCCCTTATGAACGAGGGTGGTCTCGAGGATGGAGTTTTGAACAGAATGCACTCAAATAATTACAGAAATAACATCGCCACCGAGAATAAAGATGTCACTCCTACTTCAGAGAACCAGTATTATCTTTCAGTGAATGATTAGGGTCCAAACTCTACCCGTACGTCGGATGAGACCAAGGTTATTATTCACGCACGACTCAGAAACCGCTTCCATTTCCCTTTCTTCTTAATTATCGTGTAACTGTTTCTTCAATTCTAAATTTATTAACACATTTACGACTTTCATCATTCTATCAATTACGGGGTCTTTCTCTACTTTTCACACCTACGTACTCACTAATATTTTAAAATTTTACTAATATCACCAAACCAACGCAGTCTACTCTCCTCACTTTGCTCACTCTTAATTCTAAAACAAACTTTAATTAATATTCATATAAAAACTTCTAACCACAGTTTACAATTTACAACCGATACCGTTGAAACTTAGGACTTACTGCAACGCATAATCTGTTTCATTTTTCACCAATACACTTATATTCCATCTGTACCATATATACTTAGAGACGTCCTATTCTTGGAAATATATATGAAACACATATCTTTTATTCTATCGCTTTTGTCATTTATTCCGTGCTTCTGAGTCACTCCAGATTCCAGGTCAAATCCCACTTTTCAATCCAGATCAACTATTACAGTTACTCTATAGTATAATATACAGTTTTACATTTAAAAGAAGTGCGCTCGAATACAGTTCTTCGAAAGAAAAAAATGAATACAAATATAAAATAAGATTTAGTAAATGCAACAGAATCTTCCCAGAATTATACAGTCTTTATACCTTTCTATAATTTTACAGTCTTTATATCTTTCCATAATTTTACAGTCTTTATACCTTTCAACCTTTCAAATGTTCAGTGCGATGATTCCTCATTTCACGAAGGTCAAGCTTGTTACCCGTCCTCATACGTTAAACAATATTTACGGTTCTACGCCCATACCATACATATATTAAATCAACATTATTACATCATACAAAATTATTCCTAAATATGTGAGAACTCTGTAATTTTAATTCCAATTCTTATTTTAAATCAAGCCACCGAATTGACGATGTTAGTTTGCGAAAGTTTAAAAAGTAAGTGAATATATCGTTAATGTTTTCTTGTAAGAAAAGAAAATCAGAAGGTAAGATAATGAAATCAGTAAACGTGATTTTATAAATTCGTAATTTAAATAAGAAACGTACGGTGCCCAGAATGGCGCGCCCATTGGCATAGGCTCCCCTGTAATCCATCGCCAGTTGTCATGTTGTTCCAAGTCTGATCCGCCGATCCAAAAATGGATGTCTTTGTTCGACGAGTCTTTCAGTGAAAAAGAAAGAATAATCAAAAACAATTAGAACTCTACCATCAAGAACTTTTCTGTTGCAGGACTTACGCATTACTAATGCTTTTATCATTATTACAAAAAGGGAACTATTATATCGTTTTTAAATTAATATTCTTATAAGATTTAGAAATGGACAAATTCGGATTAATAAATGTATTTACAAAATGGATGAAGTTAAAAGTTTGTACCCTAAATTTAGTTTTATACTGAACACAGTTAAATAACTTCTCCAACAGGCATAAAAATATCTTTTTACAGGG
>JAJOZX010020975.1:0-32500 GCA_023014485.1 Bathynomus jamesi
TCTTCAACATCTACGTGCTCTTTGTCAGCCTGGAGCCATATTTTGGCCTGATAGTTTGCCCGCTTGGCGTGGAGCTCCAGGCATCCTTTGTTGGTGGGAGCATTTCCAGAGTCTTCTTGGCCTTCCCATAAAGTGAACTCTGGCGTCATCAACTGTGTGTTGTTCTGGGGTGCCATACAAATGACACACAAACTTCTCAATATCTGCGATATCCCCATCTCGACCAATGGCGTGCAGCAGGAGTGGGTGGTCACTGAACACCTTCCAACACTTCTTTTTTCATGACCACTGAAGGACGAGACTGTGTCACACCTGATCAAAGCGTGGAAGCTGACCAGGTTGTCCTGACTGGGGGCGACAAACTCTTGAATACATCGTGCACGGGGTAGCATTTTCGGTTCTTGGCCGTTCCGCACAGCATCCACACTTCAGCGACCTTGGTGCAAACGAATTGAATCAGCAGCACCATTACATCAGTATCTCTGCACACTACCAGTATTCGTTCATAGCCCTGGGACGCTGCATCACATGAGTGAAGGATGAGCCTGGTGTTCGCCTCTTCATGGTTGCTATGCAGTGGAACGTCATGTCGCCTGTGGTTGATCGTACTTCAGTGGCTTCAGAGAAGCCACCCCCTGTCACCAGCTGACATCTTTCTTGAAGATCTCTGCCCTTCTCAGTGATGACGTTAGACAGAAACAAGGCTAGGTCAGCCTTGTTTGTATCCAGGGCCATGAAGTTTTTCCACACTTCAGGCAGTGGAACTTGTGGGCCATCAATGACTTTCCGAATCGGTTTCTTCTTGCTTGCACGCTTTGTCCTGGTAACTGCTTTGATCGATCCTTCCCCTGCGTACCGATCAAAGATGACACAACTCTTGTTGTGTGTTTCATTGAAATAACTCGTCACGGCCTTGAAGAACACTTCAACATAGTCGCCGAATGTTCGACAGCCGCCAGGCTTGCCAAGAGCTTGGATAGTGCATGGCCATCTATCATCACACAGGTCTTCAGATCAGAGGTTGGAACCTCTGAGCTTATGGTCTGCTGAGCCATTAGGATGTTCATCAGCTCAGACTTCGATGTCGAATTCATCTCTCCTCCTGCCTTCGCCACTAATGGGACTGGGACTTCAAAGACGTTGACCATCTCCACCATGCGACCTGCGGTCATTCAGGAGCCGCTGTAGTAGCTTTCTGTCAGCTTTGATGGTCTTCTGCATGTTCTGCTTGGTGGAAACTGTAGCTTTGTACACATCAGCGAAGGTTTTCGCCGATGTTTCTTCATCGTTTCATGGAAGCCTACTATCTCTTCAATCAGTCTCTCCTTCATGAAGCCGATTACATGCTGCTTTCCTCGATCCTAAGCTGTCAGCAGGTTTTCCACAACATCTGTGGGTGCAGTGTCTTTGGTTGCCAGTGAAACAAGTGGGATGTTAGCGGCGGCATCTGTATTTCCTGCTTCACTCACGTGAACTCTGAAGACGTCAAACTGCTTCAACTGCTGACCTAGCTTCATGACATCATGAGCGTCACGCCTAGTGCGAGAAGGCAGACTGTCAACCTGAGTGAAGGTGGCTTCCCCATCATCATCTTAAAGATTGAAGAGGCATCTTGTGTCTTGAGAAATGCGTGACCGCTCTGACCATCTGATGCAGAACCTGTCTCTTGCTTGGTCATTCTTTGTGATGCCGATGATACCATTGTGCATCTTGCATGTACGATTTATCCATTCGGTTGCCTGATTAGCTGGAACTTGGTTGAAGCGCTTTGCCGTCCTCTTGACGACAAAGTTCCCATTACAGGACTCTGCATGAACTTCTGGTGCTGACTTCTCAAGACCTCTCATATCAGCCAAGTAGACCGGCCCCCAACGTGCAGAGTTTGTGTGGTCATAGATAGTTAGCCAAGGTAACATTGCAGCAAAGGCTTCTATGTGGAAACTCCACATGCCATCTCACTGAGCTCTGATGAAGGCCAGTAGGATCTCTACCATTTCCATGTAGGATGACCACAGCATGAAGTTGGGATTTCAGAGTGCTGGTCATTGAATTCCTCCATGAGACTGTGGAATTTCTCATCTGCCAAACGTCTGAGAAGTTTCAACAGCATCGCGCATCTCATCTATGTCAGCTCTGTCTTTGAAAAGCGAAGCAACATTGAGGGCAAGCTGTTTGACGTTCTCATCTCCGTTGCCAGTTGCAGCCAGCCATGACTCAAACATCTGCCACTTGATGCGCCACAGTGCCTCATACGTCAGCTGGTGAACCTCACAGCTCGGTAGTAGGCCTTGCCGTCCAGCATTGTCTCAGTGGTGTTAGCCGCGTACACACCTGCCTCTGTTATAAGTCATCAAGTCCCACACTTTCCATGTGTTAACCAATGGCTTTCAGAAAGTTGAAGCAGATATGGAGGCCTCCCATGAGCAAGACCACGTTGGCAAATTTCGAGTTTGCCCAGACTAGTTCCTTACCCCTGCTGTACAGAGGCTGATCAGCAGTGATGATGGTGTACTTCTGGCTGACATACTCAGAAATGGCATGAAGCGATTGATGACGGTGGTCATGGTGTCATTGTCATCTGCTGGTGCCTGCAGGATTGGCAACATCCCGGCGGTCGTTACTGGTGGATCCGCAGTGCTGACAATTGATTGAATGCTCCCCAGCTTGGAACGGACATCGCTTCATCATGGATGCGTGACACCACCCAGGCCAAGTCCTTGCACGTGCCCGGTCCCTCTCAGGTTCATGTGACAAGTCGTCTATGTCAGTGTCGTAGCCAGGAGGAGATGGCCTCTTGCCAGATGGAGGGTAGCCTGGTCCAGCCTTTGGAACTCCTGTAGGTCATCAGGTTTGATAGATTTCGATTCTTGTGCTTGCCACCCTTTTGGCCATGACTCTGCTGTGGAGGGAGGCCTCTCTGCCATACCATCAGTTGAGTGCTGTGGAAGGTGTTCTTCCCGTCTAAGGTTGACTCCAAACATCTATGTTGTCACAAGAGCAGTGAATCATTCTCTCTTTACGATGGTGTCAGGGATGTAGACACATTCATTCTCAGCATACCTCTCCAGGATGTTCTGAGCGATGGTGGTGTCTATCCTTCTTACAGTGTGATACCAATAGTGTGATTTGCCACGTGGAACAGATCTAGGAGTGCTTCTGAACGGGTGGCTTGGTGCAGAGTAAGACCCAAGCCCACATGCTTTGGTGTCAACTTTCGTCGGTTGGAGACTGCATAGACTATGTCCTGGGCAATGCTACACACACTCTGCTTCACTTTCTGGTCCTCTTCACTTCCCTCATCCACAGCATCCATTCCCCAAAGAGCAATCGTAGAAACAGGTACAGACTTGTCGGGTATGACGCGATCAACATGTTCCTGATCAAGACCTTGCCATGTCTCGGAGTGTCCAGGAGTTTCAAGAAGATCTTGTCGAACCTTCAGAGCACGTGTACCATATCTTGGAATATGCTGCTAGTGGCACAATGCGGACATCAGCAGCTTCATCTTCAGTAGACTCTGACTCAGAGGTGACAGGACCTTGTTCACAAGATTAGCCAGTGCTTTGGAGATGATGAAATCTGAGTTCTCTCTCCAGGGTAAATCAGCAGCGGGCCCCTTGACAATGGGCGTACATAGCTGGCGTTTGATCCAAGCAGCCTTGAACATCTTCGTAGAACGTTGTTCTCCTGGAGTATTTCACGGTGATGCCGGTGTCATTAAACATACTCTCGTATCTGTCCCAGACATCTCCCATGTCGTATACGTGACCACGAGACAGGTCTACTGTCAAGTCTTGCATAGCTTCGATAGCAGCCTTCAACTGCAATCACATCACTCACCGCTGACAACGGTATGCTCATGAGGGTCGTGTTTGGCACGCTTGGATCAAGTCATCTGACTTCTCCATTGTCTCCACCCTGTGCAGTTTCTTTGTGGTTTCTTTTGGCAAAACATGCAGAGGTCAGTCAATCACTGGTATTGAACGTCTACGCTTTGGGGGAAAAGCCTGAGAGCCTGCACTTTTGGTAGTCGCCGATGCACCCATGGACTGCTGCTGACTTCGCAGCCTTTTGAGTTTGCCTTCAGAGGTGAATAAAGAGTAGCATGATTTATGCCACTTGAGTTCCAATGCATTGAAATCATCCTTGGAATACTTTCCAGTCTTTGTAAAACATCAAGATAGAAGGTATCTCCCAGGTTCTTTCTCTCATCGCCCACAGTCATAGTCTTGCTTTTCCTTCTGCTGATGCTGTGCGCAGGTCACCAGCGCTGCTTTGGCAGAAGAAGCAACAATCCTCACTGACATCCTGACGTTTCCTCTTGCGCTTGATGACAGCTACAGGGTCCATTGCTGATGAACTCCCTATCTGCAAAGACAAGTGGGAATGGCAGTATGTAGTAGCCACAGATATATTGAAACAATTCGAAACATACCTATCCTTTAGCAGTATTATTATTATTATTTTACCAGCTGGCACTGTCTGCACTCTTTTAATTGCATATACCAAACCAATGTCTGGCCAGCCAGTGCATTGAAAATATTCAACATATGAAAGTATGCTATTACTTGTACTATGGTAGTAGTAGGCACATGCGCACCTCACCAGCATGCTAAATGTAGTTTTAATGGAAATAAAGATATCCAGAGTCATAGGTACATTTAATTATTATCCATAAAATCACAAAAATATGCTTTATGTGCTAATGATACACCTTTAAACATGTTTTTACATAGAGCCACCACTGAAATGCAAAAATTCGGAAGTTTTCAGAATTTGACTTTTGTAACTTTGTATGGGACTTCAAACCCAAAATTGAGAGTGGCATCCACCCACATCTTGTTTGGCATCCTCAATACTACTTATCTAAGGTGGGTGCCTGCTATTAACAAAAAGCGCCGTTAAGTTTTTTCTAGATGATTTTTCAAATTTTGGCCGGCCCACTATCAGTGGTAAGTTGAGTTTTATACATTGTATTTAGATTTTAATTAGTGTAACATTTTTATAATTGTAACCTTTCTTATTGCATAATATTGTAAAGTCGTCAGCATTGTATCTTTTTACCACATACTGTATATAAATGAAAAACTTAAATGATCATTTACACCTATTACAGTGGTTGCAGAACTTTAAACGTGTATGATGATTATGATTAGCTGTGTGGGGAAAAATTCAGAGAAATATTCATCCGTCGGATATCTTTTAATAGAAAGGAAGGGTTACTGAGACAAAATTATTATAATGGTTGCCAATAACTGTATTAGTATTATAAAACAAACTGAAGGCATGGCAAAGGGATCGTTTAAAACTGCAGACTCTGAGTTCCTGGTCCAATTTGTGTAGAGTAGGCCTGAAGTTATATAAATGTGATTGTGATTAGAGCAGGTGTATTGGTTTCACCTTGAGTAGGAAACACAACCTTGTGGTGCATCTTGCTCCTAATGAATCATCCACCCGGACTTATGCAGATAAGAGTGTATACTAACGACACAGCCGCGTAAATGAATATGAACTTGACCACACATTGACTTAGCAGGAAGCATTGTAGTTCCAGTAGGGATGAATCACGTATGGAAGCCTTGTCAGTACACTGACCCTCTATGTGCATGGCAATGATATTGTGAGCTAACTTATTTGTACCCTGAAAAGTTATATGGGCGGAGCGATGCTTTGTGTAAAAGAGTAAAACTTTTCTTCTAACTTGAACGTAATCGATTGACACGTTTTGAATATATAATGTTACATACAGACCGTGCATAGAACGAGGAACTCTTCTGGGAAAATTTAATCCGAAAAGTTTCTCAGGAGCACATTTTGAGTTGTAACATTATACGAGTATATACTGTACATTACTTACGTACTTTCTTTACCTTAGAGAATTGGAGACCAATGCAATTTATTTACTGTATATACAGTATGTTTCATTAATCTTAATAAAATAAGTGTGGTCTTTATATAAAACATTAATTTATTCTTTCTCCGGTATATATCTAAGATACAAAGTATTTGTTTTCGGTGAGTTTACAGTTCAAGAAAAATCTGCGAGATAGCGTTGCGAAATTTCCATTTTATTTAGTTCTATTTTATTTGGCATTCCGAGTCAACGACGGTAGTTTCTCTTTCTCTCTCTTATATATATATATATATATATATATATATATATATATATCAGTGGCGACTCCTGCACTCGGGCTTCTCGGGCTGAGCCCGAGAGGCAATGGGCAAGGAGAAGCATGAGATAAAATTGTGTATTTATAGATTTAAATTTTAAAAAAAAGTTTTAAGTACAAATTGTAAAAATGGTTTTTGGCTGGTAGTATGTTACTATTTTATTTTTTCTGTCTAGCCTTCGTCACGCAAGCAAATTTTGAGCGCATTTAGATACCCTTACTACCTATAAAAAAACTATATTGACACATTAAGTTTTCGTGTAATCTTTCAAGATCCTTTACTCGGGCGCAAGACATTACGCCCGAGAAGTATAAGTAATATCGTATATTTAAAGTTCTTTTAATGAATAATTATTTGCTTGCATACGGTTACATAATAGTCCTTCTTCTAATTCTCATTAAATAAAACACGTTTTCCATCCTATTAATTTTTTTTATAAAGAAAAAAACATTTCAACTCGGGCTTATATCCTTCGGCCTTGTAGAGGCACAATTTTTAATTCTGGCGATGCATGGTAACTTTTACGTTTCGATAAGCGTGCCTTCAACTGCCTTGGGCGGCGGTGCAGTTTGATTTTTGCCGCAATGTGAGGTTGTTCGCTTTTCTTAAATAATCTGATTTATTTTTAATATAAGTATTCTGAGAAGTATAGCCCACCCTGGAGACATAGTGTTATCATTAAAAGAAAAACCATTTGGAAGGAGAAACATCGCTGAACAACGAGAAATTATCAAATGAAAGAAGTTTCTCTGTTCTTGATCGAATTAGATCAGATTTAAGAAACACAATGGCTCAAGAATGGCTATCGTCCCTGGCTAGGATTTCAATTGAAAAAGAAATACTTATTGATTTAGAAAGCATAAAGGAATTACATGACCGAATATTAAAGGAATTTGCTTTAAAACCAAGACGCTTGGACTTTTTGTTCAAGTAAATAAAATTCAAATAATTTTTTACCGAGGTATGTATTTATTTATTTTATTGATATAATCTTAAGTTATTGTCATGCATTTAAATGTCGGCTCATATGTACAATTGAAAATTTAAAAAGAGCCCAAGTAGTCTTGAAGAGCTGGAGTTTTTGTTTTTGTATTGATCCTCTAGCTGTAATATAGAGATAGTATTTTGTTTGAACGAATTTTTCTTAATACTGAAGATATGACGCATACTTACCCTTTGCCTTCGCTCTGTTAGCGAGAGTAAAACGGAACAAGCAACCAACCCTTTGCCTAACAGTTTAAACTTCTGCAGAAGCAAACTAAAGTTCAAACTTTAATTTTAAATGTGAGCAAATATTCTTTATTTATATTTCGGAATAAGTAAGGGATGGCAATCTCGTGGCGTTAAATTTGCAAGACAAATAAAGATTTAATATCTATGAAGGCAGAAGCAAAAGCAAAATAAATAGAAGGTTGTAAAATAATGTGAAATAATAAAAAATAAATATAAGTAAGTAAAATTAAAAGAAATAAATTAATAAAAAAAATATTAATAAAAAAAAAAATTGCAATATAATTTTTCTTTTTTCTCTGTATCAAGAAGGAAGTTTCTATTGCCACAGCAACTAAGAAATTTTTCTGTCATATACCGGCACCAAAGGTCTTGCATTACAAACTAAAGCAAAAATAAAATTTTCATATACATACATACTGTATATATTATATATATATATATATATATATATATATATATATATATATATATATATATATATATATATATGTATGTATATGAAAATTTTATTTTTGCTTTAGTTTGTAATGCAAGACCTTTGGTGCCGGTATATGACAGAAAAATTTCTTAGTTGCTGTGGCAATAGAAACTTCCTTCTTGATACAGAGAAAAAAGAAAAATTATATTGCAATTTTTTTTTTTATTAATATTTTTTTTTATTAATTTATTTCTTTTAATTTTACTTACTTATATTTATTTTTTATTATTTCACATTATTTTACAACCTTCTATTTATTTTGCTTTTGCTTCTGCCTTCATAGATATTAAATCTTTATTTGTCTTGCAAATTTAACGCCACGAGATTGCCATCCCTTACTTATTCCGAAATATAAATAAAGAATATTTGCTCACATTTAAAATTAAAGTTTGAACTTTAGTTTGCTTCTGCAGAAGTTTAAACTGTTAGGCAAAGGGTTGGTTGCTTGTTCCGTTTTACTCTCGCTAACAGAGCGAAGGCAAAGGGTAAGTTATGCGTCATATCTTCAGTATTAAGAAAAATTCGTTCAAACAAAATACTATCTCTATATTACAGCTAGAGGATCAATACAAAAACAAAAACTCCAGCTCTTCAAGACTACTTGGGCTCTTTTTAAATTTTCAATTGTACATATGAGCCGACATTTAAATGCATGACAATAACTTAAGATTATATCAATAAAATAAATAAATACATACCTCGGTAAAAAATTATTTGAATTTTATTTACTTGAACAAAAAGTCCAAGCGTCTTGGTTTTAAAGCAAATTCCTTTAATATTCGGTCATGTAATTCCTTTATGCTTTCTAAATCAATAAGTATTTCTTTTTCAATTGAAATCCTAGCCAGGGACGATAGCCATTCTTGAGCCATTGTGTTTCTTAAATCTGATCTAATTCGATCAAGAACAGAGAAACTTCTTTCATTTGATAATTTCTCGTTGTTCAGCGATGTTTCTCCTTCCAAATGGTTTTTCTTTTAATGATAACACTATGTCCTCCATGGGTGGGCTATACTTCTCAGAATACTTATATTAAAAATAAATCAGATTATTTAAGAAAAGCGAACAACCTCACATTGCGGCAAAAATCAAACTGCACCGCCGCCCAAGGCAGTTGAAGGCACGCTTATCGAAACGTAAAAAGTTACCATGCATCGCCAGAATTAAAAATTGTGCCTCTACAAGGCCGAAGGATATAAGCCCGAGTTGAAATGTTTTTTTCTTTATAAAAAAAATTAATAGGATGGAAAACGTGTTTTATTTAATGAGAATTAGAAGAAGGACTATTATGTAACCGTATGCAAGCAAATAATTATTCATTAAAAGAACTTTAAATATACGATATTACTTATACTTTCTCGGGCGTAATGTCTTGCGCCCGAGTAAAGGATCTTGAAAGATTACACGAAAACTTAATGTGTCAATATAGTTTTTTTATAGGTAGTAAGGGTATCTAAATGCGCTCAAAATTTGCTTGCGTGACGAAGGCTAGACAGAAAAATAAAATAGTAACATACTACCAGCCAAAAACCATTTTTACAATTTGTACTTAAAACTTTTTTTTAAAATTTAAATCTATAAATACACAATTTTATCTCATGCTTCTCCTTGCCCATTGCCTCTCGGGCTCAGCCCGAGAAGCCCGAGTGCAGGAGTCGCCACTGATATATATATATATATATATATATATATATATATATATATATAAGAGAGAGAAAGAGAAACTACCGTCGTTGACTCGGGAATGCCAAATAAAATAGAACTAAATAAAATGGAAATTTCGCAACGCTATCTCGCAGATTTTTCTTGAACTGTAAACTCACCGAAAACAAATACTTTGTATCTTAGATATATACCGGAGAAAGAATAAATTAATGTTTTATATAAAGACCACACATTATTTTATTAAGATTAATGAAACATACTGTATATACAGTAAATAAATTGCATTGGTCTCCAATTCTCTAAGGTAAAGAAAGTACGTAAGTAATGTACAGTATATACTCGTATAATGTTACAACTCAAAATGTGCTCCTGAGAAACTTTTCGGATTAAATTTTCCCAGAAGAGTTCCTCGTTCTATGCACGGTCTGTATGTAACATTATATATTCAAAACGTGTCAATCGATTACGTTCAAGTTAGAAGAAAAGTTTTACTCTTTTACACAAAGCATCGCTCCGCCCATATAACTTTTCAGGGTACAAATAAGTTAGCTCACAATATCATTGCCATGCACATAGAGGGTCAGTGTACTGACAAGGCTTCCATACGTGATTCATCCCTACTGGAACTACAATGCTTCCTGCTAAGTCAATGTGTGGTCAAGTTCATATTCATTTACGCGGCTGTGTCGTTAGTATACACTCTTATCTGCATAAGTCCGGGTGGATGATTCATTAGGAGCAAGATGCACCACAAGGTTGTGTTTCCTACTCAAGGTGAAACCAATACACCTGCTCTAATCACAATCACATTTATATAACTTCAGGCCTACTCTACACAAATTGGACCAGGAACTCAGAGTCTGCAGTTTTAAACGATCCCTTTGCCATGCCTTCAGTTTGTTTTATAATACTAATACAGTTATTGGCAACCATTATAATAATTTTGTCTCAGTAACCCTTCCTTTCTATTAAAAGATATCCGACGGATGAATATTTCTCTGAATTTTTCCCCACACAGCTAATCATAATCATCATACACGTTTAAAGTTCTGCAACCACTGTAATAGGTGTAAATGATCATTTAAGTTTTTCATTTATATACAGTATGTGGTAAAAATATACAATGCTGACGACTTTACAATATTATGCAATTAAGAAAGGTTACAATTATAAAAATGTTACACTAATTAAAATCTAAATACAATGTATAAAACTCAACTTACCACTGATAGTGGGCCGGCCAAAATTTGAAAATCATCTAGAAAAAAACTTAACGGCGCTTTTTGTTAATAGCAGGCACCCACCTTAGATAAGTAGTATTGAGGATGCCAAACAAGATGTGGGTGGATGCCACTCTCAATTTTGGGTTTGAAAGTCCCATACAAAGTTACAAAAGTCAAATTCTGAAAACTTCCGAATTTTTGCATTTCAGTGGTGGCTCTATGTAAAAACATGTTTAAAGGTGTATCATTAGCACATAAAGCATATTTTTGTGATTTTATGGATAATAATTAAATGTACCTATGACTCTGGATATCTTTATTTCCATTAAAACTACATTTAGCATGCTGAGTGAGGTGCGCATGTGCCTACTACTACCATAGTACAAGTAATAGCATACTTTCATATGTTGAATATTTTCAATGTACTGGCTGGCCAGACATTGGTTTGGTATATGCAATTAAAAGAGTGCAGACAGTGCCAGCTGGTAAAATAATAATAATAATACTGCTAAAGGATAGGTATGTTTCGAATTGTTTCAATATATCTGTGGCTACTACATACTGCCATTCCCACTTGTCTTTGCAGATAGGGAGTTCATCAGCAATGGACCCTGTAGCTGTCATCAAGCGCAAGAGGAAACGTCAGGATGCCAGTGAGGATTGTTGCTTCTTCTGCCAAAGCAGCGCTGGTGACCTGCGCACAGCATCAGCAGAAGGAAAAGCAAGACCTATGACTGTGGGCGATGAGAGAAAGAACCTGGGAGATACCTTCTATCTTGATGTTTTACAAAGACTGGAAAGTTATTCCAAGGATGATTTCAATGCATTGGAACTCAAGTGGCATAAATCATGCTACTCTTTATTCACCTCTGAAGGCAAACTCAAAAGGCTGCGAAGTCAGCAGCAGTCCATGGGTGCATCGGCGACTACCAAAAGTGCAGGCTCTCAGGCTTTTCCCCCAAAGCGTAGACGTTCAATACCAGTGATTGACTGTACCTTCTGCATGTTTTGCCAAAAGAAAATCACAAAGAAACTGCACAGGGTGGAGACAATGGAGAAGTCAGATGACTTGATCCAACGTGCCAAACACGACCCTCTCATGAGCATACCGTTGTCAGCGGTGAGTGATGTGATTGCAGTTGAAGGCGGCTATCGAAGCTATGCAAAGACTTGACAGTAGACCTGTCTCGTGGTCACGTATACGACATGGGAGATGTCTGGGACAGATACGAGAGTATGTTTAATGACACCGGCATCACCGTGAAATACTCCAGGAGAACAACGTTCTACGAAGATGTTCAAGGGCTGCTTGGATCAAACGCCAGCTATGTACGCCCATTGTCAAGGGGCCCGCTGCTGATTTACCCTGGAGACTCAGATTTCATCATCTCCAAAGCACTGGCTAAATCTTGTGAACAAGGTCCTGTCACCTCTGAGTCAGAGTCTACTGAAGATGAAGCTGCTGATGTCCGCATTTGTGCCACTAGCAGCATATTCCAAGATATAGTACACGTGACTCTGAAGGTTCGACAAGATCTTCTTGAAACTCCTGGACACTCCGAGACATGGCAAGGTCTTGATCAGGAACATGTTGATCGCGTCATACCCGACAATCTGTACCAGTTTCTACGATTACTCTTTGGAGGAATGGATGCTGTCGATGAGGGAAGTGAAGAGGACCAGAAAGTGAAGCAGAGTGTGTGTAGCATTGCCCAGGACATAGTCTATGCAGTCTCCAACCAACGAAAGTTGACACCAAGGCATGTGGGTTTGGGTCTTACTCTGCACCAAGCCACCCGTTCAGAAGCACTCCTAGATCTGTTCCACGTGGCAAATCACACTATTGGTATCCACACTGTAAGAAGGATAGACACCACCATCGTTCAGAACATCCTAGAGAGGTATGCTAAGAATGAATGTGTCTACATCCCTGACACCATCGTTAAAGAGAGAATGATTCACTGCTCTTGTGACAACATAGATGTTTTGGAGTCAACCTTAGACGGGAAGCACACCTTCCACAGCACTCAACTGATGGTATGGCAGAGAGGCCTCCCTCCACAGCAGAGTCATGGCCAAAAGGGTGGAAAGCACAAGAAATCGAAATCTATCAAACGTGATGACCTACAGGAGTTCCAAAGGCTGGACCAGGCTACCCTCCCATCTGGCAAGAGGCCATCTCCTCCTGGCTACGACACTGACATAGACGACTTGTCACATGAACCTGAGAGGGACCGGGCACGTGCCAAGGACTTGGCCTGGGTGGTGTCACGCATCCGTGATGAAGTGATGTCCGTTCCAAGCTGAGGAGCATTCAATCAATCTGTCAGCACTGCAGATCCACCAGTAACGACCGCCGGGATGTTGCCAATCCTGCAGGCACCAGCAGATGACAATGACACCATGACCACCGTCATCAATCGCTTCATGGCCATTTTTGAGTATGTCAGCCAGAAGTACACCATCATCACTGCTGATCAGCCTCTGTACAGCAGTGGTAAGGAACTAGTCTGGGCAAACTCGAAATTTGCCAACGTGGTCTTGCTCATGGGAGGCCTCCATATCTGCTTCAACTTTCTGAAAGCCATTGGTCAACACATGGAAAGTGTGGGACTTGATGACTTATGAACAGAAGCAGGTGTGTACGCGGCTAACACCACTGAGACAATGCTGGACGGCAAGGCCTACTACCGAGCTGTGAGAGTTCACCAGCTGACTTATGAGGCACTGTTGCGCATCAAGTGGCAGATGTTTGAGTCATGGCTGGCTGCAACTGGCAACGGAGATGAGAATGTCAAACAGCTTGCCCTCAATGTTGCTTCACTTTTCAAAGACAGCTGACATAAATGAGATGCGCGATGCTATTGACAACTTCTCAGACGTTTTGGCAGATGAGAAATTCCACAGTCTCATGGAGGAATTCAATGACTAGCGCTCTGAAAATCCCAATTTCATGCTGTGGTCATCCTACATGGAAATGGTAGAGATCCTACTGGTCTTCATCAGAGCTCAGAGAGATGGCATGTGGAGTCTCCACATAGAAGCTTTGCTGCAGTGCTGCCTTGGCTAACTATCTATGACCACACAAACTATGCACGTTGGGGGCCGGTCTACTTGGCTGATATGAGAGGTCTTGAGAAGTCAGCACCAGAAGTTCATGCAGAGTTCTGTAATGGGAACTTTGTCGTCAAGAGGACGGCGAAGTACTTCATCCAAGTTCCAGCTAATCAGGCAACCGAATGGATAAATCGTACATACAAGATGCACAATGGTATCATCGGCATCACAAAGAATGACCATGCAAAAGACAGGTTCTGCATCACATGGTCAGAGCGGTCACGCATCTCTCAAGACACAAGATGCCTCTTCAATCTTCAAGATGATGATGGGGAAGCCACCTTCACTCGGGTTGACAGTTTGCCTTCTCGCACTAGGCGTGATGCTCATGATGTCATGAAGCTAGTTCAGCAGTTGAAGCAGTTTGACGTCTTCAGAGTTCACGTGAGTGAAGCAGGAGATACAGATGTCGCCACTAACATCCCACCTGTTTCACTGGCAACCAAAGACACTGCACCCACAGATGTAGTGAAGAACCTGCTGACAGCTCAGGATCGAGGAAAGCAGCATGTAATCGGCTTCATGAAGGAGAGACTGATTGAACAGGTAGTAGGCTTCCATGAAACGATGAAAAAACATCGGTCGAAAACCTTCGCTGATGTGTACAAAGCTACAGTTTCCACCAAGCAGAACATGCAGAAGACCATCAAAACTGACAGAAAGCTACTACAGCGGCTCCTGAATGTCGCGACCGCAGGTCGTATAGTGGAGATGGTCAATGTCTTGAAGCATGAACTGTCCCTAGTCCCATTAGTCTGGCGAAGGCAGGAGGAGAGATGAATTCGATATCGAAGTCTGAGCTGAAACATCCTGATGGCTCAGCAGACCATAAGCTCAGAGGTTCCAACCTCTGATCTGAAGACCTGTGTGATGATAGATGGCCATGCACTCATCCAAGCTCTTGGCAAGCCTGGCGGCTGTCGGACATTCAGCGACTATGCTGAAGTGTTCTTCAAGGCCGTGACGAGTTATTTCAATGAACACAACAAGAGTTGATGTCATCTTTGATTGGTATGTAGGGGAAGGATCGATCAAAGCAGTTACCAGGACAAAGCATGCAAGCAAGAAGAAACCGATTCGGAAAGTCATTGATGGCCCACAAGTTCCACTGCCTGAAGTGTGGAAAAACTTCATGGGCCTGGATACAAACAAGGCTGACCTAGCCTTGTTTCTGTCTAACGTCATCACTGAGAAGGGCAGAGATCTTCAAGAAAGATGTCAGCTGGTGACAGGGGGTGGCTTCTCTGAAGCCACTGAAGTACGGTCAACCAGGCGACATGACGTTCCACTGCATAGCAACCATGAAGAGGTGGACACCAGGCTCATCCTTCACTCATGTGATGCAGCGTCCCAGGGCTATGAACGAATACTGGTAGTGTGCAGAGATACTGATGTAATGGTGCTGCTGATTCACTTCGTTTGCACCAAGGTCGCTGAAGTGTGGATGCTGTGCGGAACGGCCAAGAACCGAAAATGCTACCCCGTGCACGATGTATTCAAGAGTTTGTCACCCCCAGTCAGGGACAACCTGGTCAGCTCCCACGCTTTGACCGGGTGTGACACAGTCTCGTCCTTCAGTGGTCATGGAAAAAAGAAGTGTTGGAAGGTGTTCAGTGACCACCCACTCCTGCTGCACGCCATTGGTCGAGATGGGGATATCGCAGATGTTGAGAAGTTTGTGTCATTTGTATGGCACCCCGGAACAACACACAGTTGATGAAGCCAGAGTTCACCTTTTTGGGAAGGCCAAGAAGACTCTGGAAATGCTCCCTCCGACAAAGGCTGCCCTAGAGCTCCACGCCAAGCGGGCAAACTATCAGGCCAAAATATGGCTCCAGGCTGACAGAGCACGTAGATGTTGAAGATCCGCCGCAGAGGCGTACCGAAGGGGAGGGCGACAGGGACGATCGCACCCCCCTTGAGCTAACAAATTATTATTTTGATTATTTTTATCTATTTAATTTACATATTTAATTAAATATTTTACATATTTAATTTCATTATTATTTTTATTATTTTATTATTAATTATTATTTTGATTATTTTTACGTATTTAATTTACATATTTAATTTCATGCGCCAATCGAAATACGTTAGCTAGCTTTCTAGCGATTTTGTGTTTCATGAGTATTGCGTCATTTTTCATGGCACCTGGCAACCGCAGTTTATCGATTTTTGTTTACATTCATTTAAATATTTAGTTTTTGAACTTTCTAAATTTTGATAATTTTAAGTATTGATTAAAACTTTGTGTGTATGAATGTGTGTGTGTGTGTGTGTGTGTGATCAGTGTGAAGGCCGCTTGGTCTCAAACATGTAACTAATAAATGAAATGAAACATTAAGTATGTTATTTTTAAAATTTGGTATTCAATTTTTTACACATTTTAAAATTTAGTTTCAAAGTTTTAATTTAATTTACAATTTTTCACATTGTATTGCACATACAAAATTTTGTGAGGATTTTGTTTGGATTTTTTATTTCATTATAATGGACTTTAATGTTATGGTTAGTAATAATTCCTATTTCTATTTGTAACTTTGTAGAGTACTATTTGCAGGTGTCACAGGACTAAAGATAGTGGACCTTTATAAATTTTTCAAAAGAAAAAATGTCCAAACTGACCTGACAGTGGTTCTACAGAGCATGATGATCAAAGTACTGTTAATCGCAATAAAATTGCTAGGTTACAACAGGATGAGAATGAAAGTGAAAATATTTCATCAGGAACAAATACTACATCTACTGTACAAACTCAGTTGATAACTCATCATTGGAAAGCACTTCAAATTTTGGTAAGAAATATTTCACTAAAGATTTAATTCTTATATTGAATAGTCATGATGGATGTAGTGATATTGGTAGTGGTGGTGATGATGATGATAATAGTTTTAATGATAGCCATTGTGATATTGATAAGTATGAAAGTCACAAGGTATAGTATGCAATTTTTTGTATGTAGTGAGAGAAAACTGTAGGCTACATTTACATTACAGTATTATTATTTTTATTGTTATTATTTTTATTGTCATTTGTTATTATTGTTATTTATTGTTGACGTTTTTGTATTATTTTCTGTAAAGTGTAATTTTTTTTATTATCACTTTTAGGTCGATACACAAAGTATTATGACATAATGAAGCCTGAAGATGAAGAGAGTTGGAAACTCCATGTACTAACCACACCATGCAGTCCACCTCCAAGCTTTATGTGGCCAACTCCCATTCACAGAAAAAAGAACAGAGATGAAGTTAGGTAAGTTTATTTATATCCATATGATCTAGGTGGTGAAAAGATATATGGTACATTAATGATAGAACAGAAATATCTTGAAGTGTCAAATAGTTTGTTCACTGACATTTCTTGTCTTTTGATGATTTATTTGTGTTTCACTTATCTATATTTCCTTTTTCTTTTAACAGAAAGATGAATATGACACACTTAAATGGGTTCAGATGTCTCCGGACCTCCTAGAAACGCGCCTTCGGCGCTAGCTCTTGCCTCCCCTACTACTAAAAATCTAAAATGGTTTAGGATCCTGAAAACTCTTAATCCGGCCCTGAGAATAATTTTTTTTTATAAAGGTAACAGTCCAAGTCCAGTCCATATGTTTATTCATAATGTATCTTAGCAGTAGCTAGTTAATCATCTCTAACTGAACGATAAGCTCATCATGAACGTACATAAAAATTATTTATCTCTATTTCAATTATACTTCTACGATTAGTTCCAAGTTCGCCCCCGCCTTAGCAAATTTCTGGGTACGCCTCTGAGATCCGGTGGACACTTCAGCCTGGAAGTTGGAAGATGGGAGCCTCCTACCAGTGTGGACAAGACTTCCTCCAATCCCTGAAGCCTGCCTGGAGCTTGTTGCTTGTGGTTGCAAGAAAAAGTGCAAGACAGTTAGATGCAACTGCTTCAGGAAAAGGATGAAGTGTACGACAGCTTGTGGTTGTGACGACAGCGGTTGCTGTAACCCAGCTGGACAGTAGATCTATGTCTCTCTTCCGGGCTAAAGTCGAGAGGAGCTGGAATGTGCTGTAAGGAACTAATAACTCTGTTCTTAAGTGATTGCAATCCACACAATTGTGACTGTCAGTGCAGCATTTCGGTGCTGTTCATCAAGAAACGTGAACTTGTAAATGTTACGAGTGTGTAAACTGTATAGTTATGGGGCTATGTTTACTGCTTTATGATTTAGTTGTGATAATTCTGTTACTGTGAGTACTTAATTCATGCCATCAAACTTATTAGGCACTAATCATGTTAAAATAAATTGTTTTGACAAACAGACTTGCTCAATGTTTTTTTCCGCCAATTAAGATAAAAAAATCACAAATTTTTAGTACAATTTCGGTCGTGATTAACTTAAATTTGACCTTGAGTTGGTAATTCGGATGGAATAAGCGTGTCATCATACTTCTTTATCACTAAGTGTGGCAAAATGAAACATTTGGTCAAACCAATTGGCTCAGAATATCCAATTGGCTCAGAATATGTTTTTTTAAAATTAAAATTAGAAAATATCATTTTTTGCACAGTTTGACCTCGAAAATGACCTTCAAAGCCAAAAGCGAGAGTGGCATCCACCTGCATTTTATTTCTCACCCACAGGTACATTGAATTAGCATGGGTGCCAGCTATTAAGGAAAAACGCCGTTCAAAGTCGATTTTTTAATTTTGGCCGGTCCACTATTATTTAGTATTAGATTATCTAATAACTTTTTAAATTTTATATATATATATATATATATATACACACACACACACACACCCTGTTGCTCTGTGATGAACGCTCCCAGGAGCCAAACGTCTCCTGCAGCTTTAAACCGTGATGTCATCAGTGACGTTATCGTCTGTTCCTTTTTATAGTATGTACTTGTGTGTGTGTGTGTGTGTGTGTGTGTGTGTGTGTGTGTGTGTGTGGTCTACAGCCAAAATGCTTCGGAAATAAAAGTAGTCAATCTTTATTAATTTTTGGTAACTGAATACGAAAATGATGCCTAAAATTGCCAATTGGCTCTATTTATAAAGATATCAGGCAACTCTGCACCCTACTAACTGGACTGCATCTGTCGCGTAATATGTAGACGCCTGACACATCGACGCATTGATTCTACTGCGCATGCGCGTAGTTATATTTTTTACTTTAATAAATTAATGTAAATATATACATATATACACAATAAAATGTAATTTTAAATTTATCTATTACATTATGTATTTGTAAATTATTTATTAAAAAATAGATTGGATCATTTGAACATATTGCTTCCCATAATGTTTTTGATATTAATATAAATGGAATACTAACCTAACTTAACCTTACCTAATTTAAAATTATTAAAATGCAGTGTAATTACATCAATTTATTAAAATAAAAAAAATATATAACTACACGCATGCGCAGTAGAGTCAAGGCGTCGATGTGTCACAGGCGTCTACATATTACGCCACAGCATCAGTTCATTCGCGGAAGTCATACAGTGCACCCTTGTCAAACTCTTTTCAGTGTTTGCTTTTGAAATTGAATTTTTTTCAGCCTAATTTGAACAAAGATGCCTCATAATTGCGCGAACAGTGTAAATAACTTCTGTTATGTTTGTGGAGAATTGACTTTTGCATCACAAAAGCGTGCTACAACCGCCGTGATTAGGAAAGCCTATCACCTTTATTTTGGCTGTAAGATTGGAGATCAGGACAAGAGCTGGGCCCCACACATATGCTGCAATACTTGTGCAACAAACCTTCGCCAGTGGTTGAATCGGAAAAGGAAATCTATGCCTTTTGCAGTGCCAATGGTGTGGAGGGAACCAACAGATCATGTCAGCAATTGTTACTTCTGCATGGTGCCTCCAGTCAAGAAAGGTATTTGCAAGAAGACAAAGTGGATTTTACAATATCCGAATATACTCTCTGCTATACGCCCGGTACCTCACGGCGAAGGACTACCCGTTCCTGAGCCCCGACACTCATTCTCCCTGGAGTCAGAGGAAGAGGAGAATGAAGGAACCTGCGAAACTTGTGAGCCTTCAACTTCACAAGACCCTGAATTTGTTTATAACTTGACATCTTCTAAACCGCACATGATAACTCAGAATGAATTAAACGACCTTATCAGAGATTTAGAACTGCCAAAGAGTAAGGCAGAGTTGTTGGGCTCCAGATTGCAGCAGTGGAATCTCCTCGCTAAAAATGTTAAAGTAAGTTTCGTGACCGTCAAAAAGATTTTGTCCCATTCTTCATCATGGAAGGTGACCTTGAAGCATGCAACGACATCGATGGTCTGATGGCAGCTCTCAACATTATTCACAATCCTGATGAGTGGAGACTGTTCATTGATTCATCGAAGTTGAGTTTAAAAGCTGTTTTGTTGCATGTTGGCAACGTATTGCCATCAATTCCAGTTGGTCATGCAGTCCACATGAAGGAAACATATGACAACATGAAGCAACTTTTGAACTGCATAAACTATGACAAACATCAGTGGCAGGTTTGTGGTGACTTGAAAGTTGTTGCTATCGTGCTTGAACTGCAGCCGGGCTACACTAAGTATTGCTGTTTTCTGTGTGAATGGGATAGTCGGGCTAGGACTTCTCATTACATCAAGAAGGATTGGCCACTCCGACACTCATTGGAACCTGGAACAAAAAATGTTCAGTATCCTCCACTTGTAGAATCGAGCAAGATTTTGTTACCACCCTTACACATCAAACTGGGCGTCATGAAAAATTTTGTTAAGGCTATGGATAAAACGGGGGCAGCTTTTAAGTACCTCGGTGGTAAATTCCCAAAGCTCAATGAAGCAAAAATCAAGGAGGTTGTATTTGTTGGTCCACAGATCCGCGAATTCTTAGAGATGAGGAATTCGACCGTATCCTAGGTGGTGAGGAGAAGACAGTGCGGAATGCTTTCCGGTTAGTAGCAACCAATTTTCTCGGAAATACCAAAGCTAACAATTACAGGGAGCTGGTGGAAAACCTGCTGTTGTCCTATCAAAAAATGGGCTGCAATATGTCTTTAAAGATACATTTCCTCCATTCGCACCTGGAATTTTTTCCGGCCAACTGCGGAGCAGTCAGCGATGAACATGATGAACGTTTCCACCAGGATATCTCAGCGATGGAGAAACGCTACCAGGGGAAATGGAGTCCATCATTGTTAGCAGACTACAGTTGGACAATAACAAGAGATGCTCCAGAAGTTGAATACAAGAGACAAGCAAAGAAGCGACGGGTTGAATCAATATAAGTGACTGCATTATACAGGTATGTTACTAATATATGGTATACATATACGCAAAATGTGTAACTTAAATTTTCTTGGAAACTGTAGCCAATCGACTGTTTTTATGGTCATATTCGTTTTCAGCACCCGAAAATCCATAATAGGAAACACATTTTATCTCCGAAGCAAAAACTTTTTCAAAATTTGTAACCAGTGTAATTTACAGATGCAGTCGGGTACTTTTTTGTGAAGTAACACTTTTGGTACCTCGGAACATTAAAAAACTTACATACAAAATCTAAAGGAAGGGTCTAAAGTATTTTTATTTTAGGAAAAAATATATGTTGGTCTTGGTTAGGATAGGTTACGCTAGGTTAGGTTAGTTAACGTTTGTCCAAGTTAGATTAGACTAGATTAATGAGTATCTTATTATTTAATGACTGGACCCTTCGAGTTCTCACTGCGCCCGAAACACTTATCGCGTCCTTTTCGGTTCGATAGCACTATGGTTAGGTTAAATTAGGTTAAATTAGTTTGGTTAATTAGTTTTTGGTTATAAAGATTTAAAAAAGTCGGTACCTCGATTATGCAGAGATTTGCGTGCGCGCGCGCGCCCGCGTGTGTGTGTGTGTGTGTGTGGTGTGTGTGTTTTCTTGCTTTGTTTTTTTGTCTTATATTTCTCATTCCTCTTTTTATTTTCTCGACATTCGTTTCGGTTTGGAAGTCTGCTTGGTATAAACATGCAAATGCTATCTTTGTTTTTTCTCTCCTTCTTATGTCATAGATCTTGATTTCTTTGCGTTTCTCTATTCTCTCCCTCAGTACAACCATCTATTTCGTTCAACATAAGTTACATTTTTCCCTGCATTTCAGGACCTCTGATTTGACCCGTTCCGTTCCATCTTCTTTAATCTGCCTTTCTTTTCGTCTGATTTCCTCTTTTTTATTCACTTTTTCTTTTGATCCTTTCGTCCCCTGCAGAAAATTTCTCGGATTTTTTTTTCCGTGTTAAATACCGAATCCATCATGCAGTTCGAACTAACCAGTTCTTTTGCTTTTGCCGCGTTTTCATGATTTTAGCTTTCGCATGTCTGCGAATCAATTTCCCCATCATACAACGGGTTTCATTCTCCCAGTTACATTAATGCATATTACTACAAATCTGGAGAGGAATAGTTTCTGACGTAAGCCAATTAACCCGTCTAATGAGATGAATATTTGAAATACTTTAATTTTGTATCCGAAGGATGTAAAAAGAAGTTACAGAGGTTACGGGTTAACTCGAAGTTTCACTCAAGGCTAGTCCAATTAAGAAGCTAGCAAAAGGAGTGAGAGAAATGAGACAGAGTAAATGAAAATTTAGATAAATAATGAGTCTCATACCATATTTAAACTTAAGTATGTAAAGCTTTCACATAAAAGTAGTAGTGGTAGTAGTAGTAGTAGTAATAGTAGTAGTAGTAGTAATATAGAGTAGATAAAGCTCTTCTTCTTTCGCCAGTCATTGCTGACAGAAATGTAGTATCAAAAGAAGATTCATAGTAAAGTAAATAATTGCACAATGAAAAGAATGGCTTTACAGTTCTTTCACACCAGTCACACACACTTATTTCGTGTACAGGGCCATATTTAAGGTGGGAGGGTTAAAGGGTCCAAACCCCCAAAAATGTCTCACGCGTTTTATACAGTTTATTATTTTACATTGCCAAGATTATACCAATAACGATAAAGAATTCTTTCCTTATGTACTCCAGGAAAGGGTGTCGAGTATTCAGTAAAATGATTCACACACACACACACACAATATATATATATATATATATATATATATATATATATATATATATATATATATATGTGTGTGTGTGTGAATCATTTTACTGAATACTCGACACCCTTTCCTGGAGTACATAAGGAAAGAATTCTTTATCGTTATTGGTATAATCTTGGCAATGTAAAATAAACTGTATAAAACGCGTGAGACATTTTTGGGGGTTTGGACCCTTTAACCCTCCCACCTTAAATATGGCCCTGTACACGAAATAAGTGTGTGTGACTGGTGTGAAGAACTGTAAAGCCATTCTTTTCATTGTGCAATTATTTACTTTACTATGAATCTTCTTTTGATACTACATTTCTGTCAGCAATGACTGGCGAAAGAAGAAGAGCTTTATCTACTCTATATTACTACTACTACTACTATTACTACTACTACTACTACCACTACTACTTTATGTGAAAGCTTTACATACTTAAGTTTAAATATGGTATGAGACTCATTATTTATCTAAATTTTCATTTACTCTGTCTCATTTCTCTCACTCCTTTTGCTAGCTTCTTAATTGGACTAGCCTTGAGTGAAACTTCGAGTTAACCCGTAACCTCTGTAACTTCTTTTTACATCCTTCGGATACAAAAATTAAAGTATTTCAAATATTCATCTCATTAGACGGGTTAATTGGCTTACGTCAGAAACTATTCCTCTCCAGATTTGTAGTAATATGCATTAATGTAACTGGGAGAATGAAACCCGTTGTATGATGGGGAAATTGATTCGCAGACATGCGAAAGCTAAAATCATGAAAACGCGGCAAAAGCAAAAGAACTGGTTAGTTCGAACTGCATGATGGATTCGGTATTTAACACGGAAAAAAAAATCCGAGAAATTTTCTGCAGGGGACGAAAGGATCAAAAGAAAAAGTGAATAAAAAGAGGAAATCAGACGAAAAGAAAGGCAGATTAAAGAAGATGGAACGGAACGGGTCAAATCAGAGGTCCTGAAATGCAGGGAAAAATGTAACTTATGTTGAACGAAATAGATGGTTGTACTGAGGGAGAGAATAGAGAAACGCAAAGAAATCAAGATCTATGACATAAGAAGGAGAGAAAAACAAAGATAGCATTTGCATGTTTATACCAAGCAGACTTCCAAACCGAAACGAATGTCGAGAAAATAAAAGAGGAATGAGAAATATAAGACAAAAAAACAAAGCAAGAAACACACACACACACACACACACACACACACACGCGGGCGCGCGCGCGCACGCAAATCTCTGCATAATCGAGGTACCGACTTTTTTAAATCTTTATAACCAAAAACTAATTAACCAAACTAATTTAACCTAATTTAACCTAACCATAGTGCTATCGAACCGAAAAGGACGCGATAAGTGTTTCGGGCGCAGTTGAGAACTCGAAGGGTCCAGTCATTAAATAATAAGATACTCATTAATCTAGTCTAATCTAACTTGGACAAACGTTAACTAACCTAACCTAGCGTAACCTATCCTAACCAAGACCAACATATATTTTTTCCTAAAATAAAAATACTTTAGACCCTTCCTTTAGATTTTGTATGTAAGTTTTTTAATGTTCCGAGGTACCAAAAGTGTTACTTCACAAAAAGTACCCGACTGCATCTGTAAATTACACTGGTCTACAAATTTTGAAAAAGTTTTTGCTTCGGAGATAAAATGTGTTTCCTATTATGGATTTTCGGTGCTGAAAACGAATATGACCATAAAACAGTCGATTGGCTACAGTTTCCAAGAAAATTTAAGTTACACATTTTGCGTATATGTATACCATATATTAGTAACATACCTGTATAATGCAGTCACTTATATTGATTCAACCCGTCGCTTCTTGCTTGTCTCTTGTATTCAACTTCTGGAGCATCTCTTGTTATTGTCCAACTGTAGTCTGCTAACAATGATGGACTCCATTTCCCCTGGTAGCGTTTCTCCATCGCTGAGATATCCTGGTGGAAACGTTCATCATGTTCATCGCTGACTGCTCCGCAGTTGGCCGGAAAAAATTCCAGTGCGAATGGAGGAAATGTATCTTTAAAGACATATTGCAGCCCATTTTTTGATAGGACAACAGCAGGTTTTCCACCAGCTCCCTGTAATTGTTAGCTTTGGTATTTCCGAGAAAATTGGTTGCTACTAACCGGAAAGCATTCCGCACTGTCTTCTCCTCACCACCTAGGATACGGTCGAATTCCTCATCTCTAAGAATTCGCGGATCTGTGGACCAACAAATACAACCTCCTTGATTTTTGCTTCATTGAGCTTTGGGAATTTACCACCGAGGTACTTAAAAGCTGCCCCCGTTTTATCCATAGCCTTAACAAAATTTTTCATGACGCCCAGTTTGATGTGTAAGGGTGGTAACAAAATCTTGCTCGATTCTACAAGTGGAGGATACTGAACATTTTTTGTTCCAGGTTCCAATGAGTGTCGGAGTGGCCAATCCTTCTTGATGTAATGAGAAGTCCTAGCCCGACTATCCCATTCACACAGAAAACAGCAATACTTAGTGTAGCCCGGCTGCAGTTCAAGCACGATAGCAACAACTTTCAAGTCACCACAAACCTGCCACTGATGTTTGTCATAGTTTATGCAGTTCAAAAGTTGCTTCATGTTGTCATATGTTTCCTTCATGTGGACTGCATGACCAACTGGAATTGATGGCAATACGTTGCCAACATGCAACAAAACAGCTTTTAAACTCAACTTCGATGAATCAATGAACAGTCTCCACTCATCAGGATTGTGAATAATGTTGAGAGCTGCCATCAGACCATCGATGTCGTTGCATGCTTCAAGGTCACCTTCCATGATGAAGAATGGGACAAATCTTTTGACGGTCACGAAACTTACTTTAACATTTTTAGCGAGGAGATTCCACTGCTGCAATCTGGAGCCCAACAACTCTGCCTTACTCTTTGGCAGTTCTAAATCTCTGATAAGGTCGTTTAATTCATTCTGAGTTATCATGTGCGGTTTAGAAGATGTCAAGTTATAAACAAATTCAGGGTCTTGTGAAGTGAAGGCTCACAAGTTTCGCAGGTTCCTTCATTCTCCTCTCCTCTGACTCCAGGGAGAATGAGTGTCGGGGCTCAGGAACGGGTAGTCCTTCGCCGTGAGGTACCGGGCGTATAGCAGAGAGTATATTCGGATATTGTAAAATCCACTTTGTCTTCTTGCAAATACCTTTCTTGACTGGAGGCACCATGCAGAAGTAACAATTGCTGACATGATCTGTTGGTTCCCTCCACACCATTGGCACTGCAAAAGGCATAGATTTCCTTTTCCGATTCACCACTGGCGAAGGTTTGTTGCACAAGTATTGCAGCATATGTGTGGGGCCCAGCTCTTGTCCTGATCTCCAATCTTACAGCCAAAATAAAGGTGATAGGCTTTCCTAATCACGGCGGTTGTAGCACGCTTTTGTGATGCAAAAGTCAATTCTCCACAAACATAACAGAAGTTATTTACACTGTTCGCGCAATTATGAGGCATCTTTGTTCAAATTAGGCTGAAAAAAATTCAATTTCAAAGCAAACACTGAAAAGAGTTTGACAAGGGTGCACTGTATGACTTCCGCGAATGAACTGATGCTGTGGCGTAATATGTAGACGCCTGTGACACATCGACGCCTTGACTCTACTGCGCATGCGTGTAGTTATATATTTTTTTTATTTTAATAAATTGATGTAATTACACTGCATTTTAATAATTTTAAATTAGGTAAGGTTAAGTTAGGTTAGTATTCCATTTATATTAATATCAAAAACATTATGGGAAGCAATATGTTCAAATGATCCAATCTATTTTTTAATAAATAATTTACAAATACATAATGTAATAGATAAATTTAAAATTACATTTTATTGTGTATATATGTATATATTTACATTAATTTATTAAAGTAAAAAATATAACTACGCGCATGCGCAGTAGAATCAATGCGTCGATGTGTCAGGCGTCTACATATTACGCGACAGATGCAGTCCAGTTAGTAGGGTGCAGAGTTGCCTGATATCTTTATAAATAGAGCCAATTGGCAATTTTAGGCATCATTTTCGTATTCAGTTACCCAAAATTAATAAAGATTGACTACTTTTATTTCCGAAGCATTTTGGCTGTAGACCACACACACACACACACCACACACACACACACACACACACACACAAGTACATACTATAAAAAGGAACAGACGATAACGTCACTGATGACATCACGGTTTAAAGCTGCAGGAGACGTTTGGCTCCTGGGAGCGTTCATCACAGAGCAACAGGTGTGTGTGTGTGTGTGTATTATATATATATATATATATATAAAATTTAAAAAGTTATTAGATAATCTAATACTAAATAATAGTGGACCGGCCAAAATTAAAAAATCGACTTTGAACGGCGTTTTTCCTTAATAGCTGGCACCCATGCTAATTCAATGTACCTGTGGGTGAGAAATAAAATGCAGGTGGATGCCACTCTCGCTTTTGGCTTTGAAGGTCATTTTCGAGGTCAAACTGTGCAAAAAATGATATTTTCTAATTTTAATTTTAAAAAAACATATTCTGAGCCAATTGGATATTCTGAGCCAATTGGTTTGACCAAATGTTTCATTTTGCCACACTTAGTGATAAAGAAGTATGATGACACGCTTATTCCATCCGAATTACCAACTCAAGGTCAAATTTAAGTTAATCACGACCGAAATTGTACTAAAATTTGTGATTTTTTTATCTTAATTGGCGGAAAAAAACATTGAGCAAGTCTGTTTGTCAAACAATTTATTTTAACATGATTAGTGCCTAATAAGTTTGATGGCATGAATTAAGTACTCACAGTAACAGAATTATCACAACTAAATCATAAAGCAGTAAACATAGCCCCATAACTATACAGTTTACACACTCGTAACATTTACAAGTTCACGTTTCTTGATGAACAGCACCGAAATGCTGCACTGACAGTCACAATTGTGTGGATTGCAATCACTTAAGAACAGAGTTATTAGTTCCTTACAGCACATTCCAGCTCCTCTCGACTTTAGCCCGGAGAGAGACATAGATCTACTGTCCAGCTGGGTTACAGCAACCGCTGTCGTCACAACCACAAGCTGTCGTACACTTCATCCTTTTCCTGAAGCAGTTGCATCTAACTGTCTTGCACTTTTTCTTGCAACCACAAGCAACAAGCTCCAGGCAGGCTTCAGGGATTGGAGGAAGTCTTGTCCACACTGGTAGGAGGCTCCCATCTTCCAACTTCCAGGCTGAAGTGTCCACCGGATCTCAGAGGCGTACCCAGAAATTTGCTAAGGCGGGGGCGAACTTGGAACTAATCGTAGAAGTATAATTGAAATAGAGATAAATAATTTTTATGTACGTTCATGATGAGCTTATCGTTCAGTTAGAGATGATTAACTACTGCTAAGATACATTATGAATAAACATATGGACTGGACTTGGACTGTTACCTTTATAAAAAAAAATTATTCTCAGGGCCGGATTAAGAGTTTTCAGGATCCTAAACCATTTTAGATTTTTAGTAGTAGGGGAGGCAAGAGCTAGCGCCGAAGGCGCGTTTCTAGGAGGTCCGGAGACATCTGAACCCATTTAAGTGTGTCATATTCATCTTTCTGTTAAAAGAAAAAGGAAATATAGATAAGTGAAACACAAATAAATCATCAAAAGACAAGAAATGTCAGTGAACAAACTATTTGACACTTCAAGATATTTCTGTTCTATCATTAATGTACCATATATCTTTTCACCACCTAGATCATATGGATATAAATAAACTTACCTAACTTCATCTCTGTTCTTTTTTCTGTGAATGGGAGTTGGCCACATAAAGCTTGGAGGTGGACTGCATGGTGTGGTTAGTACATGGAGTTTCCAACTCTCTTCATCTTCAGGCTTCATATGTCATAATACTTTGTGTATCGACCTAAAAGTGATAATAAAAAAATTACACTTTACAGAAAATAATACAAAAACGTCAACAATAAATAACAATAATAACAAATGACAATAAAAATAATAACAATAAAATAATAATACTGTAATGTAAATGTAGCCTACAGTTTTCTCTCACTACATACAAAAAATTGCATACTATACCTTGTGACTTTCATACTTATCAATATCACAATGGCTATCATTAAAACTATTATCATCATCATCACCACCACTACCAATATCACTACATCCATCATGACTATTCAATATAAGAATTAAATCTTTAGTGAAATATTTCTTACCAAAATTTGAAGTGCTTTCCAATGATAGTTATCAACTGAGTTTGTACAGTAGATGTAGTATTTGTTCCTGATGAAATATTTTCACTTTCATTCTCATCCTGTTGTAACCTAGCAATTTTATTGCGATTAACAGTACTTTGATCATCATGCTCTGTAGAACCACTGTCAGGTCAGTTTGGACATTTTTTCTTTTGAAAAATTTATAAAGGTCCACTATCTTTAGTCCTGTGACACCTGCAAATAGTACTCTACAAAGTTACAAATAGAAATAGGAATTATTACTAACCATAACATTAAAGTCCATTATAATGAAATAAAAAATCCAAACAAAATCCTCACAAAATTTTGTATGTGCAATACAATGTGAAAAATTGTAAATTAAATTAAAACTTTGAAACTAAATTTTAAAATGTGTAAAAAATTGAATACCAAATTTTAAAAATAACATACTTAATGTTTCATTTCATTTATTAGTTACATGTTGAGACCAAGCGGCCTTCACACTGATCACACACACACACACACACACACACATTCATACACACAAAGTTTTAATACTTAAATTATCAAAATTTAGAAAGTTCAAAAACTAAATATTTAAATGAATGTAAACAAAAATCGATAAACTGCGGTTGCCAGGTGCCATGAAAAATGACGCAATACTCATGAAACACAAAATCGCTAGAAAGCTAGCTAACGTATTTCGATTGGCGCATGAAATTAAATATGTAAATTAAATACGTAAAAATAATCAAAATAATAATTAATAATAAATAATAAAAATAATAATGAAATTAAATATGTAAAATATTTAATTAAATATGTAAATTAAATAGATAAAAATAATCAAAATAATAATTTGTTAGCTCAAGGGGGGTGCGATCGTCCCTGTCGCCCTCCCCTTCGGTACGCCTCTGCGGCGGATCTTCAACATCTACGTGCTCTGTCAGCCTGGAGCCATATTTTGGCCTGATAGTTTGCCCGCTTGGCGTGGAGCTCTAGGGCAGCCTTTGTCGGAGGGAGCATTTCCAGAGTCTCTTGGCCTTCCCAAAAGGTGAACTCTGGCTTCATCAACTGTGTGTTGTTCCGGGGTGCCATACAATGACACAAACTTCTCAACATCTGCGATATCCCCATCTCGACCAATGGCGTGCAGCAGGAGTGGGTGGTCACTGAACACCTTCCAACATTTCTTTTTTCTATGACCACTGAAGGCCGAGACTGTGTCACACCCGATCAAAGTGTGGAAGCTGACCAGGTTGTCCCTGACTGGGGGCGACAAACCCTTGAATACATTGTGCATGGGGTAGCATTTTCGGTTCTTGGCCGTTCCGCACAGCATCCACACTTCAGCGACCTTGGTGCAAACGAAGTGAATCAGCAGCACCATTACATCAGTATCTCTGCACAGTACCGGTATTCGTTCATAGCCCTGGGACGCTGCATCACATGAGTGAAGGATGAGCCTGGTGTCCACCTCTTCATGGTTGCTATGCAATGGAACGTCATGTCGCCTGGTTGACCGTACTTCAGTGGCTACAGAGAAGCCACCCCCTGTCACCAGCTGACATCTTTCTTGAAGATCTCTGCCCTTCTCAGTGATGACATTAGACAGAAACAAGGCTAGATCAGCCCTGTTTTGTATCTAGGGCCATGAAGTTTCTCCACACTTCAGGCAGTGGAACTTGTGGGCCATCAATGACTTTCCGAATCGGTTTCTTCTTGCATGCTTTGTCCTGGTAACTGCTTGATCGATCCTTCCCCTACATACCAATCAAAGATGACATCAAACTCTTGTTGTGTTCATTGAAAAACTCGTCACGGCCTTGAAGAACACTTCAGCATAGTCGCTGAATGTCCGACAGCCGCCAGCTTGCCAAGAGCTTGGATGAGTGCATGGCCATCTATCATCACACAGGTCTTCAGATCAGAGGTTGGAACCTCTGAGCTTATGGTCTGCTGAGCCATCAGGATGTTTCAGCTCAGACTTCGATATCGAATTCATCTCTCCTCCTGCCTTCGCCAGACTAATGGGACTAGGGACAGTTCATGCTTCAAGACATTGACCATCTCCACTATACGACCTGCGGTCGCGACATTCAGGAGCCGCTGTAGTAGCTTTCTGTCAGTTTTGATGGTCTTCTGCATGTTCTGCTTGGTGGAAACTGTAGCTTTGTACACATCAGCGAAGGTTTCGACCGATGTTTTTTCATCGTTTCATGGAAGCCTACTACCTGTTCAATCAGTCTCTCCTTCATGAAGCCGATTACATGCTGCTTCCTCGATCCTGAGCTGTCAGCAGGTTCTTCACTACATCTGTGGGTGCAGTGTCTTTGGTTGCCAGTGAAACAGGTGGGATGTTTAGTGGCGACATCTGTATCTCCTGCTTCACTCACGTGAACTCTGAAGACGTCAAACTGCTTCAACTGCTGAACTAGCTTCATGACATCATGAGCATCACGCCTAGTGCGAGAAGGCAAACTGTCAACCCGAGTGAGGTGGCTTCCCCATCATCATCTTGAAGATTGAAGAGGCATCTTGTGTCTTGAGAGATGCGTGACCGCTCTGACCATGTGATGCAGAACCTGTCTTTTGCTTGGTCATTCTTTGTGATGCCGATGATACCATTGTGCATCTTGTATGTACGATTTATCCATTCGGTTGCCTGATTAGCTGGAACTTGGATGAAGTACTTCGCCGTCCTCTTGACGACAAAGTTCCCATTACAGAACTCTGCATGAACTTCTGGTGCTGACTTCTCAAGACCTCTCATATCAGCCAAGTAGACCGGCCCCCAACGTGCATAGTTTGTGTGGTCATAGATAGTTAGCCAAGGCAGCACTGCAGCAAAGCTTCTATGTGGAGACTCCACATGCATCTCTCTGAGCTCTGATGAAGACCAGTAGGATCTCTACCATTTCCATGTAGGATGACCACAGCATGAAATTGGGATTTTCAGAGCGCTAGTCATTGAATTCCTCCATGAGACTGTGGAATTTCTCATCTGCCAAAACGTCTGAGAAGTTTCAATAGCATCGCGCATCTCATTTATGTCAGCTGTCTTTGAAAAGTGAAGCAACATTGAGGCAAGCTGTTTGACATTCTCATCTCCGTTGCCAGTTGCAGCCAGCCATGACTCAAACATCTGCCACTTGATGCGCAACAGTGCCTCATAAGTCAGCTGGTGAACTCTCACAGCTCGGTAGTAGGCCTTGCCGTCCAGCATTGTCTCAGTGGTGTTAGCCGCGTACACACCTGCTTCTGTTCATAAGTCACAAGTCCACACTTTCCATGTGTTGACCAATGGCTTTCAGAAAGTTGAAGCA
>JAJOZX010020976.1:0-27829 GCA_023014485.1 Bathynomus jamesi
GGGAAATACCGAGCATCTTGAAAAGAGCAAAACATCGGTCCCATATATATAATGAAGGGGATAGATCTAGAGCAAAAACTATAGACCAGTGTCACTGACGTTCCACCTCACCAAAATATTTGAAAGAATAGTCAGAGAAAATCTATGACTTCTGGAGACACTGGAAAGATTCAACGAAAATCAGCACGAATTCCGATCAGGTAGATCATACCTATCAACTTATAGAGCATTATAACAATATCCTAGATGCACTTGAAGGCATTGAAAACTATGATGTCATATACATGGATTTTGCTAAAGCTTTCGACGAATGCGATCATGGTATAATAGCACATAAAATGAAACACATGGGAATAACAGGCAAAGTGGGGAAAATGGATCTACAACTTCCTCAGAAATCGACTACAGGTGGTCTTCAAGGTGTATCATCATCAGAATCAGAAGTACGCAGCTCAGTACCACAAGGTATAGTGCTGGCCCCACTCCTGTTCATTATCATGCTAACAGACATAGACAGTGGAGTAAACAGCAACAGTACAGTAACATCCTTTGCGGACGATACAAAGATCAGAAGAAAAATCAGCGATGCAAATGAAGCGGAGGCCTTGCAGAGGGACACGAACAAAATATACAAATGGTCAAAAGACAATATGACATTTCACACCGAGAAATTTCAGCTCTTGAGATATGGTAGAAATGAGGAACTTAAAAATACTGCATATTATGCTCCAGATAGAGAGGAAATTCAGAGAAGCACGAAGCGGTCGCCTCGGGGGTAATAATGACCGATGATGCCAAATTCGAGACACAAAATCAGATAGCAATAAACAAAGCAAAGAGAGTCGCGGGACAGGTACTAAGAAACGTTCAAAAGGAGGGAGAAGACAGTAATGATTCCCCTGCTGAGAATACTGATCATACCAAAACTTGAATACTGCTCAGTTCTGACGTTCCCATATAAAAGGAAGAAATTAATAAACGCAGGACACATTTCACAGCCAAGATTGATGGCTGTAAAGAACTCAACTACTGGGAAAGACTACGTAAACTAAATCTGTACTCCCTGGAAAGAAGAGAGGTACACCATAATCTACTTGTGGAAAATGATCGAAAAACTGGTACCAAACCTCAAACTAAACCCAATTACCACCCAAACAACACTGGATAATAGGAAAGGTAGAATGTGTAGTGTTCCCAAATTAAAGGCCCGACAAGGACCCTCCTCAACACTGAAGGAAAATAGCTTAGCATTTGGTCAGGGGGCCGAGACTTTTTAACCAGCTTCCAAAGGACTTCCGAAACGTTACAGGGGTTATGAAGTCCTCAAGAGAAGACTAGATGCCTAGCTCAGGACGGTACCAGATGAGCTGGGTGTACCTGGCTATTGGGGGGTGGAGAGCGCAAGAGAGCAACTCGCTCCTCCACCAAGCCAGACCTAGAGTCGGGGCCACCAGCTTGACCTTGGTGTGAAGAGAGAGCGACGCACGAAACCCAAATGAGGTTTGTATATATATATATATACACCAGCCGAAACTTTTAGATTAAATGCCCGGTTTCACACACTGACTGCAACAGATCAGCAAAATTAATGAACCCTGCACGAATATCTCTTGATCAGATCAAGGTCTAACAAATCAGCTGCATTTCTAAACAGGAAATGCATAATTTTCATTTAGTACAAATGACAATCTCATTTTTTTAATTATTTATAAACAATTCAAAACTTACCCACGCTTATTTTATCTTTTTTATTATTGTAAAAATATATAAACCCATTATTTTTCTCAAGCTATTTACCGAGTAATCACATAAGTACTGCATTCACTATCAGATTAAAATAAAAAAAAGTTTTCAAATCTGATATAATTTCTACAAGAATAACTGGTGGTGTGTGTGTGTTTGTGTTTCATTTATTCAAGTACTTTGTCTGATATCCGATTCTACTTTAAGTCTTATCTACGACACAGTAGAGTAAATGGAGAAACAAAGCTTAATCACGATGTATTCTATCACTCCATCTATCTATCAATTAATAAATCGTTCTAGCGAGCTACGGACTAACTTTCGTTTCTCATCATCATCAACAGTGGAAAGAAATCAATCGTATCTCCACATTACATTTCAAGTCTCTCTAATAATGCGCAAAACTAATCTTATTTAAATGAAACACGCGCAGGCAGACAAAAATATACATAAACATACACTGGAATGTTACACACACACACACACACACAAATATATATATCTTTTCCTTTATAGCACTCCCAATTTCTTCTTTTTAGTTTATAAAAGCACAAAGTAAAACAAAGTGGGTGCTATAAAGGAAAATAATATATCATATAGTATATGCTGGGTAGCCTAGTGGTTAAGACGCTGGGCTGCTGATCGGGAGGTCATGAGATCGAGTCCTAGTGGTTAAGACGCTGGGCTGCTGCTGATCGAGAGATCATGAGATCGAGTCCGTGGCGGGTCGTGGTTCGGATTTCACGTTAAGCTGTAGGCTTAAGGTCGAGCAACAAGCTTGACCTTGGTCAAAATGAACAATTCTGGCGGAAGCAAGGTCAATGTTTTATATATAGTTTACTTTTGTTTAATTCTAACGACCCTTCAGAACCTGAAGAGTTGGTTCTTGAAATTATATTGGTGTCCTAGAGGTTTCTCATTATCTCGACAGCACACTAAAGAGTTCTGGGCCCCGTAATCTGGGAATATTTTCAATCTTAGTTTTTCATGACCCCCTGTACCACCGTAGGTAGGACGGTACACAATCAACCTCTTCTCTCATTCCACTGTGTTTCTATTTCATTTCTAAAGTTTGGGACATATTCCTAGAGTATTTTCCATAGGTACGTTGTTGCGTATCGCTGACGTCTTCCTTCCGAGGGGTCGAGTTTCAGGGTTCATAGTCGAGACCAGTTGTATTCACCTATCGTTTCCCGTCGTCTTAGACGTAACAGGTTTTTGTTTGGCTTTTATGTTAGCAATGTCTCGTTTTCTGTATGGGCTTGTGAGTACTGAGCAATACTCAATTAATGGAAGGACTAAACTCTCCATAATCTTAGCTTAATGTTTGCTTTTCTGCTGCTCAAGTTTCTCCAGGTAGTTCCCATTACTTTTTTATCTGTTGCTCTTTTAATTCTCTGAATTCTGCGTCAGATAACATAATTAATCAAAGATCTCTGACTCGTGGGTTTGGCGTTATCCGTTTGTCTCGCAGTGTTTTGTACCCTTTATTTTGTAGCACCCTGTTGTTACCATATCTTATGAGTTGGGGACTTTTGCGTTGTACTTCATATTGTCGTCTTTTGTCGACTTGAATAGTGTCGCAATGTCACCTTCATTTGATATTTCCTCGCGTATCTTTGTGCCATCCGCGAAACACGATACGACGTTGTCATTAATATCTGCATCAATGTTTGCTATCATTATCGTAAACAGCAAGGGAACTAATACAGTACCTAATAAGACAAACTTTACGACTTCTGAGAATTCGAATTTAACTCCCTTTACTACGATGTTTTGCGTTCTTCGAGTCAAAAAATTAAATATCCACCGTGCTTTCCACTGACGCGTTCGTGGTTCTCCCTCATCTTGAAATAATAACCCGCACCCTAGTTGTTACAGCCCCCACTCCCCCTAAATGAGTATTTCTCAAGCGGGATGCCTGCGAAATTGAATTGAAATAAGAAACTAAATTAATTAAAAATTCAAACTTAAAGACACTAAACTCTCGAGAGGGAAACGAAACAAAATCACGATTTACTACGATCATAAAAAACTGTCAAGTCTCAGGTTGAAGTTACCTGGTCTTGCGGAGGTGATGTGAAACGATGTTAAAGAGGGGAGATGAAAATCCTCCGAGGTGCCAGTATAGCCTAAAGGCCGAATTAAATAAAATTAAATGTCAATAGTCCAATTAATAATTGTACGTTCCCTTACAATTATTATAATGTTTATCTTTCCCAATAAAGCGTTCATTCATTCTACGAACAACAGATGGCGCTCGAGCCCCAAAAAAATTGGTTGGAAACAACAACAACAACAACAACTAACCCTAAAATAATATCAAATACTTACCCTAATTCTGGCCCCTTTCGGCGGCACGTCAGGCATCGGAGATTCGAAATTGAAGATGCATTCTTTGAGCTTTATTGTGGGGCTCTCGATGCTAACCTGGGTTTGAAGAGTTCTTCGGGCCATCTCTTCTTCAGCCCCGACGCTACCACTACTACCACTGCGACCGTGACTGGAAAAAAAAAACATTTATTATATATATATGAAAAATTATTTCACGAAAGTGACTTGAGCGCTTGAGCACCCGTTTGTGTTTCTTTTTTCCTTCGTGGTTTTATTCATCATATATATATATATATATATATATATATATATATATATATATATATATATATATATATAATCAGAGAAAATTAAATAATTTTTAGCATTTTTAATATGTACGACGACTTTTCGGAATTTGACAACTCCATCCTCAGGAATCTGAACGCAAGAAATTATAATTTCACACTTAAAATAAATTTTAAATATTAAAATTATTAAAATTTTTAAAGAACACTAAAAAATGTTTTTATTATATTATTATTATTATACACACACACACATTCGACTGACTAAATTTAATTTATAAAAAGATAAATATTAAACCGTAATCGTAAAATGTTAAAATTATAAACACGAACTATTTAACTTGACAACAATGAAAATCAATAAAAGTCTGGTCATACTTAAAATCTGGTTTCAAAATGAGTAAAGATTCCCTAATTTTTAATTTGAGATCAGTCACTATTCGCCAAAACTTCATAATTCGACCGAGAGATTGGTTGGTTATGAATGCGAGTATAGTCATCTACGCAAATGTTGATTGGATCTGCTTGCTAACTGGTTGGTTTGTTCTACCCGATTTTGCGTGTCCAAAAATACACAATTTTAAGTCTCTCCCAATCTTACCGATATACGACCCCATACAGTGGTAACATACAATTGAGGAACGGAGAATAGTAGATATTATATATTGTATTTAAAAATAAAGAATAAACAGTTCTCATCAGTTGTAATACAACTCTCAACGTTATCTGTGGCTAGAATTCTTTGCGTAATTTTATAAGCATATTTAGTGTGTCGTAACTTAATATTTCTGCGCGCGTTAGTGACGTAATACTGTAGTTTGTTTAGAAACTGTAATAATATTTATGGCTTTGGGGGGTCAATGAGTTGATTCAAGTTATTGCACCGTAAAAATGCTTGATGTTTATAATTTTAATATCAGATTACGATGTTTTAATTTTCTTTTATACTTTTATAATTTAATATTAGTTAACCGTATTGGGTGTGGGAGTTTCTCTCCCAGGATGGTGTCCCTTTCCATTGCTCCAGTTGGAGGGTGGGTTGTTGACTTATTACTTTATGCACGACACCAATAATATTAGCGCGTCATTTAATTTTCTTCGTGTTATTTAAGGTTAAAATTTGAATTTTACCTAAGTAGGCTGATAATTTCAAGAGGTTATAATTTCAAAGCAGGTTATAATTTCAAAATTTTACCTTTAACTATTGTTTAAAAAAAAAACGAAATTTTCCTATTTTAATATTATGTTTTTCCACAAATTAAATTAACTTACATTTACGTTATACACTTAATAAAACGAGGATAAGCCTCAATCGAAAATGACAAATAGGCCTATGGAAACAAAAATCTGGTCTAACACGGGACAGGAACAGGCCTAGGGTTCTGAAGAGAAGTACTTCGGAAGCCCCAGGGGAAAATGAAATTAACTTTACTGGCCTACGTTCATCTTACGAGCGGTCTCCCCCCCCCCCCATTTCCCACGAGCTCGAAGCGAGAATTTAAAATAAAAACTGACAAGGGAGAGAAACATTATCTTTTCAGTGCAACTTCTCGACTCTACTTCTATTGTTGATATTTCGTGACTGATTCCTTTCCCGTTGACAAACTTTAGATATGACTCTCATGTACTTCCCTCCTCTCCTCCATTACAAATTTCGTATTATTTTACATTAACTAACTTATTTGGTCTATTTAACCGTATTAAATCCATTTATTATGTATATCGAATATGCTATTTAAAAACAAACTATGAATACAAGATTAGACGATACGGGGAGTGGACATCGCGTGACAGTTATACTTTATTTCTTATTTGTAGAACCTTCATTCGTCCAAGTATGACCGTGTTTAGACTTCTGGCTATTTTTGTGCCAAAAGTCACGTAGACACGTACGTTTTCCTGAATACATTTTAGGCCTACGTTCAATTAATTTCATTTATGTTACCGAAAAATTCTATCATAAATCATATTATTAATTAATCCCCAATTTTGCGATCCCAACAACCGAAAATGTGTATATAATAATCAAACCTCACCATTTTCTTTAATCTTTTTAATATTTCTATTTTAAATGTGTAATTATAATTTCTTGTATTTTAAACCTCTGAGGCCTGAGGATGGTAGCTGGCAAATTCCGAAACATCGACCATATTAAAAACTAAAAAATATTTTCTCTCTGGTGTTCCTATTTATATATTTATAACGAACACGCTTTCGAAGCAGTTAATCTGTAGCGCGGAAGTATGAAGAGTTAATCTCTCTCTCTCTCTCTCTCTCTCTCTCTCTCTCTCTCTCGTTGCCATTGGTACCTCCTCGGTATGGGCCGCAAGGCCTTTTGAGGTACTTCTTTTCCTTGTAACTCATATATACATATATGCGTCTCGGTGGTTTAGTGGTTAGCGTCGCTGACTACGAATCCATCGGCCCCTGGATCGAGACCTGGTGACGGCAGCCGGTGCGCAGCAAAAACCAGCTGTTCATCCTTCCACGCAATAAAGAAAGTGGTTGGTAGATAAATGGGAACCCTGGGTGGCCTAGACGCTGGGATGTTGGTGGGGCGTGGTTCGTATTCCACGTTAAACTGTAGGTCTAAGGTGGAATGAAAAGCTTGACCTTCGTCAGAATATATATATATATATAACCTTGGTTTTTGCTTTCGCCCGATTTATTCATTCTGACGAAGGTCAAGCTTGTCACTCCACCTTAGCCCTACAGTTTAACGTGGAATACGAGCCACGCCCCACCACGGCCGATCAGAAATTACAAAATCCTCACCCGGACTCGACCTCATGACCTCCCGATGAGCAGCGCAGCGTCTTAACCACTAGGCTACCCAGGGTACCCATTTATCTACTAACCAACTTTTATTGTGTGGAAGAATGTACAGCTAGGTTTTGCTGCGCGCTGCCTGCCGTCACCGGGTTTCGAACCCGGGAGTGGGTTCATAGTCAGCAATGCTAACCACACCACCACCACCGAGGCGCATAATTATATAATATATATATATATATATATATATATATATATATATATATATATATAGCACCAAATCAATCAATAAATAAATTAAACCTCCAGTGTTGGACACACTGAATTTACCATGCATTTGTATGCCCAAGTTTTACAGCGCCATTTATGTTTAGGCCATAAATTTAAATATGGGTATGTCTTTCGAAACAGTTATGTTATTGTTGAAAATTTCTTTGTGCCCGTATATAATACCCATTGCCAAGTGGTCTTGATGGGGGTAATGACTGACAATGGCTCAATGCCAATGAAGTGAAAGGTGTTTCGTGTTAGTGTTGGCACTGACTATAATATTAAAATTAACCCTTTCATACCCAAATTAAGTCGAAAAGTAAACAAAAAAAAAAATTGGGATATAAAAATCGTTTAATTGGACCCAAAATAACTGAAAAATATATTTTACAAAGTTTTATTGTTCATAATTAATAAAATAGGAAATGTGTTAAATTTCACACATTGGGAACTGGAAGGTCTAAAATTGCTTCCAAAGTTAACGATGAAAATTTCACACACTGGCCATTAAAGGGTTAAGTTAAAGATTACTTGGGTTGAGATCACCATTGATCTTTTCAGATCAAATAATGTTGTTAATTAACAAATTAATATAGTGACTTTTCTTCCTTCATTAAACAAAACAATGAGAAAAGTGTATTGTCGTTACGAGGTTCAAGTGTGACAAAAAAGTTACAATTGCTTGAATGCGAGTTGAGAGAATGAATGAAAGTTGTATTTAAATGTTATGAATGTGCACTTTAATCATGATTTGATTATCATAATAACGCGTGTGATGAAATTACAGCCTTTATATAAAATAACGTGAATGACACCAAATGAAATGCGGCCTCTTGCAACGTTGTTACATAATGAGATCTAAAGTGTCAATGAGAACTTTCTTCCAAAGGTGGTGAGGTGTGACATTCACAGCAGAGAGGGAAAGCTTCGATGGAGTCTCGCGATGTGACGTCATCTTGGTCGCGGTATGCTTCAATAGAACAATAGGCTTATTGTGAAGGGAGAAGTCGCGAAAGTATTTGGAGGCGCATCTGTAGCTACCAGTGTTTAAGGTATTTGAGCACTTGGGTAGACTGAACTGCTTATAATTTATTGCCAGAAACAATAACTTAATTTCTGATCGATTTTATTCACGACAGTGAATGGGTATGGCTGGGGCACAATAACTACTAATTACTAAAAACTAAGACGTAAATTCTCTTTGGCATATATGGTTGGGCACAAGGTCGTCGTTGAGCTTCATGGAAAAGGTTTAATATATATATATGCGCCTCGGTGGTGTAGTGTTAGCACCGCTGACTACGAATCCACCGACCCTGGTTCGATTCTCGGCGAAAGCAAACGGCGCGCATCTTACCCAGCGGTTCATCCTTCCAGAAAAAATAGGTTGGTAGATAAATGGGTATGATTGGCTTACGTGATTGAGACACTGGGCTGCCGTAATTTCTGACCACCAGTGGTGGGTCGTGGTTCTGATTCCACGCCAAGCTGTAGGTCCAAGGTGGAGCAACAAGCTCGACTTTCGTCAGAATGAACAATTCGGGGAGGAGGGGTAAAAAACCAGTTTTAAATATGTATATATCAGCCGTGCGGAAGAGAGCCAGTGAAATCTCCAAAGAATCCTATACACATCAACACTAGCAGCGATAATAAATATTATAAACCCGTTCGATATTTTTAAATGATGATATTATTATTATTATTATTATTAGTGTTTCTTAAAAATTCCAACCCTTGGCTCAGGTTGAACATTTAAATTAATAAATGTACATTCTGGGTCTTGCCCAAAAACTGACAATATGATCGGGTTTCTTTACACACACAACACACATTTTTCTTAAATGTAAAAAATAATTTGGAGGTCGAGATGGTCAATCACGTAAGTTCGGCGTTTGAGCAGTTCCCCAAAGTCAACAACCACTTATTTGGAAGTGACATAATTTATGATTGTATTTTAAGCAGAGCTGGGCACTTGCGTTTTTTTTTGCGTTTTTTTGCGGTACTGCGGTACTACTACCGCACTACCAAACCGGTACCGCAAAGGATCGCTGAAAGTACAGCAGTACCGCTACCGCATTCAAATTTCCCGCGGTACTTTCCGCGGTACCGACCAACACGGTAGTACCGCAGTACCGCAAAAAAAAACGCAAGTGCCCAGCTCTGAATTTTTAAGTAAAACATTTCAATAAAAATTATTTCTTATCGGACAAATGAAATAACACTTACGAAAATCCAATTCGGAATTTTCACCTTTAAGACGGAAGCTAATCAATCTTAAACTGAAATTTACGCAGTACATTATTTGTTTAGATTGGTTCAAGTAGTAGTTTCAGCTTCTTCTCGGCTTCCTTATACCGCACACGTACGTAAGTGCGGTTTGCCCGAGAAGCTTCAAGGAAGACCTTGATGATCGTGTTTCTGTTATCTTAACTAATGGAGTTACGTTTATTTTGCCCTTTTTTTTTTTAGGGGGACAGTGTTGAGAGAGTGTTTATAATTTTGTCTCGTCCGCATGAATGATGATGTTACGATGCGATTAGGATCAGACCCAATTCGGAAAGTTTAACCAATAATCACCTTTCGTCTCTCTCCTGCGTCCACTTCCGTTCTTATCGAGTTGTTTTGTATCTCTAATCAGATTAGGCTTATCCTTGACACATTCTGTTTGTATACAAATATTATTCCACAAAATGATAACTTAATATTGATTGTATCTCTTCCCCATCTTCGTATCTCTGTGATATTTACAAAATGTTTTCGAGACTAATATACTCGGATAGGTAAGTATTTAGTCAGTATGATAAGGAAAACACTCGGAACGAAATGAATAATTAGGATGAACGCTACTTTCCTCAATCTTACCTATAGTTAACAGCCAACAAACTAATGCGAATATATAATATTCCCAATTTTAAAAATCATTAAAATTTCCGAATGGCTTATCATCATCATCATTATTATTATCAAAAAGGAATGTGTAATCGTAGATTAATATCCATTATGTCTATACAGGGTGTCTCATAAGTCCCGTCTAATAGGAAAATTTATTTTAAATTAAATTTTAAAAATTAATGCATTAGAACTAAACAAATGTTCAAATTCATGTCTTGTTTTTGGACCTTTTTTTGGTTGCAGGTAGAATAACAAAATGCCTAATATGGAAGCGAGTTACACTCGTGAGGAAAAAGACTTCCGGAGGCCTTTTCCTCAAGAGTGTAAGTCACTTCCAATATCCCATAAAAAGGTCCCAAACACCAAATGTATATATAGTATTACTTTTGTAAATTTAAAATAAACTTTCCTGAGACCGAACTTATGGGACACCCTGTACGTAATCTCCATTTACATACCGTACATTAAACTTGCCACAGATACTCTCCATGTTTCCGTATCTTTAAAATTACCGTAAATAACCTCAATTCTCCGCATTACCTAATAAAACTGGTCAAATTCTGCTAATAAAGCATAAAATTTGTTCACAAATGGCTGCATCAATAATGCCCCAAAGGATATCATGCACATTACGAGACGGGACTTTTGAGACACCCTGTATGTACTGTATACTCTTTATCACGCCAAACGTCATCTTTGTACTGTATAAAATAGAACACTAAAATACATTTTATTATTATTATCCAAGAAATAAATATGACTAACTCGTTTGTTAGGCCATACCATCACGCTGTATAGAAGCCATATTAGACTAATCGTTCAATTAGTTGGTTAGTGTTTTGAAGATAGATTTGATGACGTCATATTGGATAGGAGTAGGGCCTATTTTATTTAGTTTCCAACACAAACGTTTCACAAGACGAATACAAAAAACGGAAAATTTGCCAACTTATTTTGAAATTTGGTTGTTTGTTCCTTAAATGTATACAAGATAAATGTTTAATTATATATATATATATATATATATATATATATATATATATATATATATATATATATATATGCAGCGGACGTATCGAACATGTGATGTGACTATTCCCCTGTGTTATTACATAATACAGTATTTCCCTGTGTAACGACTTTTTAATCACCCTGTATATATATATATATATATATATATATATATATGTGATGAATAAAACCACGAAGGAAAGGAAACACAAAAAGGTGCTCAAGCGCTTTCGTCTAATGACATCCTCAGGAACACTGAAGTACATAAAAGGTTACGGCCTATATATAGGTTACAAAAATAAATAAAATAAATAAATAACACACAAACATACATATATATATATATATATATATATATATATATAATATATATATATATATATATAATACATATCTACACACATACATATATACATTTTTAATTCATTTGATCTTGTGCTAAAAATCGATATTTTCCTTACAAATCTGTATGCCTCTTTGTTAATCCTCTAATCTTTAATTTTTAATTTTACTTCTCCGTTTATTGCATATATATGTATATATGTATGTGTGTAGATATGTATGTGTATATATATATATATGTTTGTGTGTATGTATGTTATTTATTTTCTTTTTTCTTTCTGTAACCTATATATAGGCCGTAACCTTTTATGTACTTCAGTGTTCCTGAGGATGTCATTAGACGAAAGCGCTTGAGCACCTTTTTGTGTTTCCTTTCCTTCGTGGTTTTATTCATCATAAATATTTTTCACGTGTTACTTTCGTGAAATAATTTTCATATATATATATATATATTTTTTATTTTTTTTTTAAGTTTGGGAAGAACCGATTCGCCTCTATTTAAAAGGGCACATATCGGCGGAAAAGCAAAGAAAAAGTGGGAGGAAAGACAGAGGAAAAAGAAAGGGTGGAGGGGACAGTCGAAGTGAAAAAAGACCAAGGATGACAAGGACTGCAGGGTCGAGCCCCATCATCCTTGGGTGCTAGGGCTGGGAGGGCGCACGTGAAACCTCCAGGAACAAGCACGTACAAACGAGCACAAAGAGCACGAGCTTAGAACTAGGGGTTAAAACCGGTATTGAAGAAGTACAAATAATACCGATACCGATATTATAGGTTTTCGGTATTGACAAAAATTGCTATTGTAAAATTTAGGCAATTTAGTCCTCCGATGGGCAAATAAACTGTTTTTGGAGGATTCGGAGAAAAAAAGTTTCGGGGTATTTTGCAGTTAACCTCTTTTTTTCGTTTTCTATTCCTTTCTATCAAAGAAAACTATTTATTGCACTAGCTTTAAGAGTGATTCATTCAACTGTAGCCATTTCTTCAACAGAGTGGGAAATTATTGAAAACCTTTATGACACCTTACGTCCTGTTGAAATAATTCTTAAAGGGTTATGCTCGAAAGATGCATCACTCCTGACAGCTGAATCATCAATGAAATTTATTTCAAAGAAACTAGGAGAGAAAAATAATCCAATAGCAAAAGAGTTAAAAGATTGTCTTAGAAATCGTTACATTTCAAGAAGACAGCAAGACATTGTAGGTTTAATCAAATATCTTCATAATCCCGAAGTTTTAAAAGTTCAAGAAGAGGAAAGTTTTTCTGTTCCATCAAAATTAGTTCTCAAAAGAACTGCAGAAAGGCTCCATAAAAGACTTTTCCCTAAGAATGTGGTTGATTTGGAGATAGAAATGGAAGAACAGGAATTTCCATGTAACCCTGAAAATGTAGCTGCAAATAAGACTGAAGTGGAAGCAGATTCATTACTGAGTGAATACATGCAAGAAATGGACAAACTAGGAAAAGTGCCATCTAAAAAAAATTCCATTGATTTTGATGTTACTAATGAATTTAAAAGCTTGGAAGTTACTTTACAGAGAAGTGAGAATTTAGAGAAGCTGTACAAGGCACTGCTTTCAATTAAACCTACAAGTGCAGAATCAGAAAGAGCCTTTTCTGCTGCAGTCCTACTTCTGACGAAACTGAGATCAAGTCTATCTGAACAATCCCTAGATGCTCTTTGTTTCCTCAAAGCATACTTTCAAAATCAAACTAAGAAATAAATATTTAGATACTAATAATTTCTATCTACCCCAGTAGTTGTATAATAATATGCTAAAAAAAAATTCAAATAATATTTTTATTACAATTTAGTAATTTACTGTATAAACTTTTTCGAATAGAATGCCATCTATTTGGAGTTGGGTCATTAATTTATAGTAAATATGGTGAGTACTGCAAGTCCCTCAGACTTGTGGGAGGGTTGGTAGGGTGGCACCATAATAAATCAAAATAAATTATTTTTTTCAGAATACCGGTATCAATACCGGGATTAGCATAATTGCCTCCAAATACCGGTATTGAAAATTTTCGGTATTATTCAAGCACTACTTAGAACCCCCTTGCGGGGATATATATATATATATATATATCCTACTAAAACGAGCTTCATGTATACCCGTTCTACTTCTACTGCATTTCCCAACAGCTGCTGCTGTGACACACACCTCCAATCAACGTGACAGAAATTAAATTTCAAATGAGACAAAGTTTTTCATTGCATACCCACTACCTGACACGGGCTTTCGCATCTTCATCTTGGGAGTCTTATGCCCCGAGATGCCCCTCGAGTGATTCAAATATAATAAAATTTGGGGTTGTCTAACATCCTTCGTAACATTTTATGAAGTAGGATGAAAGGGATCGAGCCCCTACCCCTTACCGAAGAAGACCCAATCAGTTTAACGTCTGTTGTGTGAAGCTACTGGTCACAATAATTAGGGATCACATAGTCGAACATTTAGGATTGCATAACTTGGTTAGAAATACGCAGCACGGTTTTAGGCGAAACAAATCTTGCTTAACTAATCTTCTAGAATTTTTTCAAAGCGTGGTTGACGTTTACGATAGTCATCGGGCGGTTGATGTAGTGTATTTAGATTTTCAAAAAGCGTTTGACACGGTACCGCACAAAAGACTTATTGAAAAAACTAAGGCTCATGGAATCAGGGGTGTAGTAATAAAATGGATAGAAGAGTGGTTGCGAGGTAGGAAACAGAGGGTGATCGTTGATGGAGCGGAGTCGTGTTGGGCTAATGTAGCGAGCGGCGTTCCTCAGGGTTCTGTATTGGGCCCCTTGTTTTTTCTTATATATCAGGTCATCCCATAAGTAATGTCGTTTTTTACGAAAGATTAAGTTTAAACTAGTCCTACTCGGTTTAAGCATAAATTTTCCGAAGGTTGTATCTAAGAGGAGATCTATCGTGTTTCGCTACATACTTTACAGACCTTGACCAGCGAAGACGTGTGTTTTGCTTTATGTGAACCCCTCATAAACATGGCGGTATCAGAAGAGCATATCAGGCATATAATGCTTTACGAGTTCAAAAAAGGGAATAGTGCTACTGAAGCAATGAGAAACATTCAGGACGTTTATGGCAACGATATTCTGCATGTGAGGAAATGTCAAAGATGGTTTCAAAAGCTTAGGAATGGTGACTGCTGTTTGACAGATGCAGCACGCTCTGGACGCCCTGCTGAGTTTGATGATGACCTGCTGTTAGCCGCACTTGAAAAAGACTGTTCAACAGCTGTCGAAGAATTGGCCCAAAAACTCAATTCATCCCCGTCCACCATCCATCGACATTTGCAACAACTCGGGAAAGTGCCTAAGTTAGGAAAATGGGTGCCACATGAATTGTCGGTCGACAATCTGAGGGTGCGGGTAAACATTAGCACAGCTCTTCATTCCCGTGAACTCCAAGATCCGTTTTGCACCGTTTAGTGACTGGTGATGAAAAGTGGATACTGTACCAGAATGTTAAGCGCCGTCGACAGTGGGTTTGTGCCGGAGAACCAGCGACACCACAGCCAAAACCAAATCTTCGCCCTCGGAAGGTGTTGCTTAGTGTTTGGTGGGAGAAAGGTGGTGTAATACACTTTGAAACCTTACCCCACAACCAAACAATCACCGCTCAAGTCTACTGTCAACAACTGGATCGATTGAACACTGCACTAAAAGAAGAGAGACCTTCTTTGGTTAATCGGAAAGGAATCGTGTTCCACCACGATAACGCACGTCTTCATACCGCTCGGATCACTCCTGCAAAAATTGAGGAGCTTGGGTGGGAAAAACTTCCACATCCTCCATATTCTCCATACCTTGCGCCTTCAGATTATCATCTCTTCAGGAGTCTGCAAAACTATCTTGACGAGAAACAGTATACTTCTTTAGATGACCTGCACACCAGTCTTTGTACGTTTTTGGCCTCAAAACCGCCTGAATTTTATAACATTGGCATTGAAAAGCTTGTAGGACGTTGGCAGAGTGTCATTGATTCCGATGAAAATATATACTAGATTAAAAAGTTTGAGTTTTTTTTGTCCTTCAAATTCCGATCTAAAAAACTACATTACTTATGGGATGACCTGATATATTAACGATTTAGATGTCGGCCTAGTCAGTACAGTTTCAAAGTTTACGGATGACACGAAGGTGGGTGGTAGGGCGATTAATGGCGAAGATAGAGGTAAAATCCAGGAAGATCTGAATAAAATCGTTGATTGGTCAGTCACATGGCAAATGAGATTTAACGTCGATAAGTGCAAAATTTTACATATAGATTCGCGTAACGGTAATTTTGTGTATAGTATGTCAGGGAAGGAGTTAGCAAGCGTAGAGCAGGAAAAAGATTTCGGAGTTATATAGTCACTGGTGATTTAAAATACTTAGCTAAACGAAGTACAACAGCGGTCAATAAAGCGAACAAAGTGTTAGGTTTTGTAGCTCGGAATTTTTAGTACAAATCGCGCAATATTACAGTTCCTCTTTATAAATCATTAGTTAGACCCCGTTTGGAGTACGCGATCCAATTTTGGAATCCGCATATGCGAAAAGATATAGACAGACTCGAAAGAGTTCAAAGACGAGCAACTAAGATGATTCTGTCGCGCGTCGCTTAGGTCGAAGTCGTATGAGGATAGGCTTGAGTTAAAATTGACTACACTCGACACTAGGAGGCTAAGGGGTGATCTAATCCAGGTTTTCAAAATTATGAATGGGTTCGATAACGTAGATAGAGATAGCTTTTTCGAAATATCTCAAATAATAGACTAGAAATAACGGGTTAAGTTGACAAGCAGAAGGTTCGAGACATCAGTTGCCAAAAACGTTTTTACGCATAGAATAGTAAATAGCTGGAATAGTTTGCCGGTAGAAGTAATTAGTAGCACGTCTATAAACATGTTTAAAAATCGATTAGACGCATATGTTAATAGATTGGGTATAGTTTAAGGTAGTAAAATTAAGGCTTTGTGGTTCGGAACCCACGTAAAATTGTAGGTCCCCTCGCCACACGGAGGACATGCCATGCACAATACACATTATGAACACAGTTTGGTAGACCAGCCATGAGTGGATCCTAGGGTCTTTGTTGGTCTGAACCATTATAACAAGTGCCTGAATCGCTGAAATATTAAGTCGATCCCAGAACCTTCAGATTAAGAGACCGTCCTTCTGCTACTAGCATAGGCGTACGAGGCGGGAGGTCTGGGGGGTCGGCAGCCCCCCAGGACTAGGGAATTGAGCACTTTCAGGGCAATACTGAATATTTCCAGGGCAAATTTAGAAATGTAGCAAAATTTTCTCATTTTTGTAAATTGTAATGTTTTTTATATAAAAAAGGCTGTAATATGTGCTATTCATACAGTACCGCCCCCCTCCCCTAATAAAGTACCATCCCATACACCTATGGCTACTAGGACACAGTAGGAAGAGTTCAAGAACTTCCGATCCTATCATAGGATCAGGATGATCCGAGCCAAATTTAAGATCCTAATCTTAATTCGATTTAGACTTTTTATATCCTAATCCTAGTCCGAAAGAAAATGCGGGACGTTTGACGAGTCCACAGCTTCGCTGTTTTCAGTTCTAGTACACCACTACGACTCGGTGACTCAATGTCAGTGACTCATTATGAATGAGTCATCGAGTGGCTTTATACTGTTGGCGTATCTGCGTTTGTGGAATAGTAGTTCCTTACTCTGGAATCGAGCATTGCAGATTGCCTTTACGATACAAACTGCAGCCAACCGCTCGGAGTTATGGCCATCTTTATTAACGAAGGTCATGAATAAATACCATAATAGGAGTGATCTCGGCTCAATGGGTGACATTGGCACTTCTTAAAAAAAAATGGTTTTATACATTTTGTGCAAAAAGAAAGCTTCATGGAAAAACACTTAGCATTTTCAATCTATGGAATATTGCCTATCTTTTTGTCTAAACACTTTTTCTCTATCTTCCTTAACTTATGAGTTAGGTTGTGGCAATTGACTATTTTTTTCTGCTCACAATTGTCATAACAAAATTCTATCAATGTACAATCACGCGCGACTCGAGTCGTCATGACTGAAGTCGTCTGTCGTGAGTCGTAAGGTGATCCTGCGTGTGGCCGGCCTTTAAGTGTCCCGCAATATTTAAGGTTTTAAATTCGCGACGCGAAAATTAAACAGTTTTAAATCTAAGAATGGTGCTTTCTTCAAAGCCGCGTTTCACGAGGCGAATGCGATCTTTTCTAGTTCAACGAGTAGTGGTGTTTCTGAACGATCGTTCAAAAGATATAATTTTTTAATTGGTATTTTGGTCGTAACTTTTTGAAACTAAAGGTAGAAAAAAAAGAAGTTAATTTTAAGTTCCTTTTTCTTTCGTTTATAATGGAAAACGGGTGGTGAAAAATTATTCTCGTTTTTCCAGTCACGTCACGCATCGACGCTCGAGGGAAATACGAGGGTGAGGGGAATTTACGTTTGGTTTCGAGATACTTAATTTGGATCACCCGAAGATCAGGGCACCCAGCATCTTTAGTTAGCTTTATATAGCTAAATAACGAAAATATCATGACCTAACCTAACCAATCGTCAAAGGCGTACAGTTGACCTAACGATTGGTTGTTAGGTCGTGTTATTTTCGTTATTTAGCCTTATAAGGCTAACTAGAGAAGGCTGGGGGCCCTGATCTTCGGGTGATCCCTTAATTTTAATTGATTTTTAAGTTAAAGTTAGAACCTCCGAATGAGGATTTTTTTCTAATTGCATTTATGGGTTTATGGCCAATCAAAAGGGAGGATTTTCGGGCGAAAGAAAAAACTACTCGTCTTTGTATGGTTAAGGATTTTGTTCGAGTAAAATGAAGTCTTCGTAGGTTGTTCATTTAGGTAAGGGAGTGGCTTCCAAAATTTTGCGTGCGTAACTTAGTTCGTAGCTTAGTTATAGTTTGTGCCTCCCTAGGCTAAGTGACCTTGTTTCAGCTATAAAATTAAATCATAGGGCGTGTCCCTTTTTCCACTATTGTGACACGTTCACAGTTTCATAATTGAGGCCGAAGCGGACTTATTTTGCGTATGTAACGAACTTCCGATCTAAATTTGCCCCATTATCGTGATTAACTTCCGCAAAGAACTCTGAATGTTGCACTCAAATAAATTTCTTTGGCGAACCTTTTTTCGAAAACAAATCTGCGGAATTTGTGCAGAAGGTTTGAGACAAAAAAAAAAAAAAAATGTTTAAAAGTTTTTCTTTCCAAATTTGTCTTGAGTCACATACACAAAAAAAGAATTCCCTTTGTATAAAAACAAGTTGATGACTGAATTAAATTACTTTTTAACTTCTTAAGCGTTATCAACGAGTTACATCTTTTATCAGTGGTATAAAAGTTTAAAAAAAAGTGAAGCTTAACAAATTTAAAAAAAAAACAATTGTCCGGAAGTTAAAATTTATTTAAAATCCAAAAATTGCATTTGTAAAAATTTATTCAGAAATAACATTCAATTGTGTAAAAAAAAAAAAAAAAAAAAAAAAAAAAAAAAAATTTTTTTTTACCTTTTTTTTTTGGGGGGGTGTAATAAAGGTCATAAGGGATTGTGTTATTTCTATACGACTTTGCAAACCTCTCTCGTTAGCCAAGGGTAAGGATAACATTGATAAAAGTTGGAAAATGAAGAAGGGATTTCACGCAAGCCGCCTAAAAATTGTGCGTATATATATATTAAAAGGCCATCCGTGTGTATCTGGTCGACTGAACGAGTGAACCCACGCGCAATAGGTGCAATCAAACAGTGGTTGCATCACAATATTACTGAAAGTTAATATAATCTAATTGAGTATTAAGTAAAAGCGTCTACACTCTACAATATAAACAAACATTTCATACTGCAACTACATCTACTGTTTACCAAATATGAAAAAGATTCTGACTCAGAACGTTCGATATTTTCATACCCGTTCCATCCCGAGTGGCTACCCACTGTCCTAAATTACTTTACCCATTTGTAAATAAGAGTTATGCCACATTAAGCTGGAGGACGCATTTCAGGATTGTTGCGACGCCACAGATATTATGCCCAGTCATACCTTTTCCTGAAGCTCGTATCACTATAAACAGTTATACATATCAAGTGTGTGTGTGTGTGTGTTCTAATCTATATTATAATAAGAGAGCTGTCCGTCTGTCTGTCCGTCACACTTTCAGAAATTGAGAAAAAAAAAATCAGAAATTGTAAAAAAAAATCAGAAATTGTATTACGGGCGGCAATGTGAAGCTCAAGATTTTCATGACTGTTCTTTTCTGTAGTTTAGCAATGGGGGAAGGGTGGGGGGAAGGGTGGGGGGAAGGGTGGGGGAAGGGTGGGGTGGGGGGTAATGGGGAGGGGTGGGGGTAATGGGGGAGTGGGTTAGCCCCCAAGTTGTATGAATGGGGGTGAGGAGGTTTTGGGAGATACCAGATTCAGAAATGTTGACACAATGTGAAGCTCAAAATTTTCACGGCTGGTTCTTTTTGTAGTTTAGCCTGTCTAACCGTCAGCGAAGCGACGGGAACTGTACTAGTTAGTATAATACAAAACACGATACAAAATTTTAGTTTTAAATCTGACCAGAATTCTTAATGAAGTTAATATCCACTGAGCCAATTTGTTTCAAAAGGGAAAATTCCTTCTCAATAAACAAAATTTTTTTTTTCTCTTCTTCAAATGTACGTAATCCGGGTTTATCTTTAAATTTTCATATAATGGGTTACGGAAGGGACTTTGCAATCAAAATTCACGAAACCTATACATTTGCACCACGATACAATAAACAGTTCTTTTTATAGCAGTCATATCAACCCAAATAATAATAATAATAAATAATAATAAATTGGTGCATGAATATGAATTGATTGGAAACTTAAGCCACTGAAAGGGCTATTTCGAAATGACTTTTAAAGCGTCGTCAGAAAAAAATATGTGCAACAAATATTTTGTCAGGGACTTTTTTGTCATTATATATATATATATATATATATAGGGTGAGTCAAAAGTCCTGCCTCAAAAAATAATTATACAATAAATACTTTTGATGCGGGAATTTTAATTTACCCTGTAGGCCTATCCCTATCCGTCTTTCGCTATACTTTTAGGAATAGACGCTCTCAAAAAAATAATAAATAGGCTTAAATAGGATTTAGAGGTCATAAGTAATCAGAAGGTCTTTGGTATATAAATTATGTAATGCTCCCACCAAATTTATAGCCACGAAAAATGTATGGGTTATGATAAACTAAAATATTAAATGTACCACAATCTGAAAGCGATATTTTTTGAGGGGGGGGGGGGGTTAATACGAAACTTTCAAGTGATGCCCAAGGTCATTCTAATTGAAGGGTCAGACATTGTATTTTGTTTTTGCGCATATGAATGGCATTAAACTTGACGCGCACAACGAACCAAGGACGCCTTTCAGACACGAATCAACTTTGCATTCATTATCATCTACTATTTGCAAAGGACGAACGTTCAAATATGAAGAGGGGAAACCATTGCCCTTGTGTACACCGTATAATATATATATATATATATATATATATAAATTATTTCACGAAAGAAACACGTGAATAATATTTATGATGAAAAAACCACGCAGGAAAAGGAAACCATTCTGTGCACTATTCTGTTTTCTTTTTCCTTCGTGGTGATTTTCAGTATGTGTGTGTGTGTGTGTCCTCAAGGACAAAACACAAACTCGGTGAATCTTGCTCCTGCCGACCCACCGGACCCTTATAATGCCCATCTGAAGCGTCTATAATGAAAACTAGGAACAAGGGCACGCGCACACGATTATGAATAGGAATACCATAGTTCAATTATGGTTACTATTACTACTTCCACTGATATATATATATATATATATATATATATATATATATATATATAGTATACTTTTATGCATAGCGTCATTGTTTACATTTGTAACATTGTGGGCGGAGCTTAGTAAAAAATCGAATGTATCAAGATGACGTTTGTTTTTTAGGTTACAACCAAACTCTTGAGTTCGTGATCCTCAAACGAGTTAATTGCGAATCTATGAGAGATTTCTAGGCTGAGTTTAGAAAATCAATACCTCTTCGGGTTATAGTATGATATAAAAAAACCAGTCTATCGCATCTACTTCCTCCGCCTTGGCTCACTGGTAAAACATCGTACCCCAGATACAAGGTTTCTGGGTTGAATCATCTAGTTCCATATATGGATATATGGTTGTATCAATGGGTTCAACACCATATAGGCGTGGCGTCAGGCGGTTCAATGCACTTTTTCGTTTAGAAATAAGCTACTAGATGACGATCTAACTTATTTTCCAATAATTCAGAGAAGCCAATAGCCCGCACCTAAACCTTACAAATCGTTCTTAATTTCCTTTGGCTACTCGTGACGTCATATGTAAACAAAGGGGTTTATGTACAGTATGTGCTTAGCAATATTTTCAACGCGCCTACCCAACCATTGTAACTATTAAACGTAATCGTGTTAACTTTGTCGCCAAAGGGCGTTGGCCACAGGACAAATGATGTAAGCTTACATTATACTGAAGTACCGGAAAGTGGGGTGAAATTCACTTGAAAAGTGATGTTAAACAAATTTGTTATTTAAAGTAAGACCATAAAAGGACCGAATTACTTTCAGATTTAAAGACCTACTTTGTGACAATTTTAATTCTCTTTTTCGGTTTGAAAAAGAATGTCACTCCCCACAAATATATGTGTGTGTGTGTGTGTGTGTGTCATTCCTATTCATGGTGAAGGCGCCAAATTAGAATGGTAATATTTCCTAACCTAACTGAACTTGGCGATATCCTATTTTGGCGTCCCAAATTATTCAACCAACCAGTTAGATCAACTGTACGCCCTTGACGACGATTGGTTAGGTTGTCTTTATATTTTCGTTAAACTAACGAAAATATCAAGACAACCTAATTAACATAAACGAGTAATTTGAGTGTTAGTTATTGCAATTTGAGACTATAATAGACTTACACTATTATGAAAATGGTTTAGCGTGCATAAACATTAAGCCAATAACGAATAAGTAGGCTTATAGCCTATTATAAGACTAGGACTAGGTTACGTAGATCAAGGAAGAAAAACTGCGATTGGTTTCAGTTCAAAATCTACTAATTCAAGATATATCAGTAAAATAATGTTGCAATAATTATGTGCGAACAATAAGGGATGAATGTAAAGGTTTTATTGTTCAAAATAGGCCTAATGATTCTACATTTCAAGGTCATACTCGAAGTTTTCAAGGTGACTTCACCAGCCTATCAACCAACTAAATACTTTTTTATCTTACCGGCTAGCAGCAGAAGCTGAAGTGGAATCACTTGAAGGAAGAACTGAAGGCATTATTTAGATTTTTACTTTAATATTGTCGTTACAATTCAATTTAGCAATTAATTATCGTTCTTTGTTAGTAAATAACCCTATACTCGGAGACGTCGCTACCGATACCAAACACCTACGACGCTTTCTGTTGCGATACTGGACCCCGTTTCATAACGGAAATACAGCTGATTCCAGAAACGAAAATGGTGGTGCCAAATGTAAATGTTTTGAAACCACTAATTTCATCTATTGAACAATTTTAAAAATATTAATTTAAATAACTATTCAAGTTACTTGCACATATGAATGTGTGTTTAGTTAACCGTTTTAATTTCACACGATTTATTACAGTAAATGTGTTTATATTATGACATGTGGCAACACCGCAGCACTCGCCTATCACATGCACATATCGATCTCTTAAAAATAAACTTGGGATATGACGTTTTCTGACATACTTTGACTAACTGCGTACACAGATACCCATATACACATTATTAATTTTACTATTTGACCTTATGTGCACGTGTGTGTACATTAAAATAATTATAATTTACTTAAAGACTGATTAAAATGTTTCTGCGCAGAAAGTGTCACTCGAAAGAAAGCACGACTAAGGCAGCTGATCGACTGTTCCTAGTTCATACTATCCAAGTATATTATGGGCTAGATTTAAGTTGGTTTAGGTTAAATTAGGATGGTTAGTTTCTTAGAATGTCATGTTATGGTCTTGTCAATCCTATGAGTAAAGAGGTCCAGAGAGAGATGATTGACACTCTAAATGAAACACAGACTCTCAAAATTAAAATTGAAACAAACTTAGCGAATTAATTCAAACTTTTTATTATTGTCATGTTTCACTGACAGTTAATAAATATTTGTTAATTTAAATCACTAATAACAGTTATTATACCAGATGAAATCTCATTAAAAAAGTTAGGAAGAGGACTCAGTGATTTTTGCGAAGCAGTGTTGTCCTGATTACCAACCAACCAACCACTGAGGAAGGAACTTACAAAAATGATTTGAAGTGTTCGTTATAATTTTATTTTTAACTAAAATATGATTAATGTTAAATTCATTTTACCCTTTTACTGAACTGAATGCTCGACATTACCGACTTCGTTATTTACGAGTTATCTGAGTCACGCAAATAATATACAGTAGTGATATTTAAATGATAGGCTACGTCTTATCACATCAGTGATTCACACAAAGAATAAAGCCGTCTCAGATTGACGTTGCTTAGCCTTACCCATCAGAACGACACAGTTGTTTATCAATCAACTAAAATCTTGCCAACCTTTTTGTCTTTGTTCTTATGATGGATAGTAATAGCAAAGTTGAAGCCACGTCATAACATCTCTTCCCGTTAGGTCAGCGAAGTTAAGCGACGATAGTCTGCTCAGTAGTTGGATGGGTGACTGTTCTCAGCATTCACATGAATGAGGTATTGACCCTCAGATGCTTCGGATCCCACGTAAAAGTGTAGGTTCCCTCTGTCGCCTGACCTTCGCTGCTACGAAGGAAGTTGAACAACCTCCAAACATTATTTACTAAGTATAAAGTACAGTTGGTGTATATGCAGAAGCGACACCTTTTCAGTAGTAGCTCTAACCTCTAAACTCCTTTCTCTCATTCAAAACTAAGAAATTTACTGCCATTTTACCTCCCATTCACTAACAAACAAAATTTCTAAAAATCATAACAAATTACTAGTTGGTAATATTGTGGTTTTTTCATTGTATATTCCATTATTTTTGGCGACATTAATTAATAAAACGAAAAACAAAACCCAATTTGTAATTGTTTTTGTTTTGTTTTTTAATTTTAGGTTTCTGGGCGAACTTATTTCTATAATTGTACATACAATATTTATTTCTTATACTTTAAAATGACTATTCTTGAATTCGTCCATGATTATATTCTCCACCAGGGAGATAAATTGGAGCTACTTAAACTACCAACTCCATCTTTTTCTTAAGTGCAAACGACGATCAATACTGCTGAAGTCACGAGGTACATCAGGGCATAAAATCAGTTCCCATCAAATTATGTGACGTGGAAGCTATTAGTTAAAGTTAAAGTAACAAATAAAGGAATAAATATCAACTGTTTATATTTGGACAAAGCTCTGAACGTGAGATCAGATAAATAAATATCAGAAAAATGAAGAGTAACTATCGTTGTTGTAAAACAGAGAAAGTAAAACGAGAAATAAAAATTACCCGGGCTCACAAGCTGGCTGCTTGCGGCATTTGGGACGGGCAATGAAGTTTTTACATTTTGAGGGAACCCAACGCACTGGCAAGGGGGCCAGTTGGCGCTCATTGCATAAGAATACAGGGTTTAGACTTTAGAATATGCTGAATTGCTGCCAACGACTGAACGCCGATCAACACTCGCCCATACGACAGATGAGAAAGCCCGTGAGGAGCTCTGTGGGTGTGGTCATCTCTCAACTCACTCCGCATTGGCTGCCACCATTTTCTTCATTTCTTTATTTTTAGAGGCTTAAAAATGACTTTGACAAATAGTTAAAGTCACTTGCTTAAAATTTCAAGATTTTTTGTGTAAATTTCTCAACGAAAGTAATTGAATGGATGCCAAGTTGAACAAAATAAAAAACTGAAGGGGGAATTAAAACATTTTTAATTTCATATTCTTTTTTCAGAACACATTTATATCATCTGCTCCTTTATATATATATATATATATATATATATATATATATATATAAGTGTTCGTGTAGTGTCTAGCATCGCTGACTACGAATCCATTAATCCCAGATTCGATTCCCTTATGAGCCCTCACTCGGCTCACCCAGCTGTTCATCCTCCCATACCAAAAAAAAAAAAATAGTAGATAAATGGGTACCCCGGGTAGCCTAGTAGTTACGACGCTGGGCTGCTGATCGGGAGGCCATGAGATCGAGTCTAGACGAGAACTTTGTACTTTCTGACCACGCATGGTGGGTCGTGGTTCGGATTTCACGTTAAGCTGTAGGTCTAAGGTGGGTTAACAAGCTTGACCTTCATCAGAATGAACAATTGGGACCGAAGCAAAACCAATGTTATGAAGGGACAGTGTATATATTATATGGTACTTATGTATTATCGGGACTACCAATAACCAATCATCAAGGGCGTACAGTTGACCTAACCGGGCATTCAATTAACCTAACAGGTTAATATTGGTTATTTCAGCTAAATATCTTCCGATCTTTTCGTATTAGGCACTCACTGTCACATTTCGGGTACAAACAACACATTAAATGCCCGGTTAGGTCAACTGTACGCCCTCGATGATTGGTTAGGTTAAGTTATATTTTCGTTAGTTTAAACGAAAATGACGAGAGCAAAAATATAATAGTTTGGTAGTCCCGATAATACGTAAGTACCATATATATATAAAATGCAGTAATATTTTTTGCTGCCACGTTTTTTCTTGTTTGCACAGATTACCTGCGTTCTTTGTTTGTAATATTTCATGTTTGTAATCATTTGTATGTAGTGAATATCTGGGTTTCGTTCTTTGTAAACAGTTTAGAGGTATTTTATTCCATACGATATGTCAGTTATATAAATTATATATGAAGCTATTGAAGAATAGGGACCCCAGCCTTCTTTAGTTAGCTTTATAAGGCTAATTAACGAAAATATCATGACAACCTAACCAACTGTCAAGGGCGTACAGTTAACCTAACGATTGGTTAGGTTAGGTCGTGATATTTTCGTTAGTTAGCCTTATAAGCCTAACTAAAGAAGGCTGGGGTCCCTATTCTTCAATAGCTCCATATATATATATATATATATATATATATATAATATATATATATTTCCCTTTGAATGCTATTTCTACATTAAACATGTGCACTGTATTATCAACTAAAAAATCTTGGACCTTGATTTTGGCTCTCTTCTTCCTCTATGGGTGGGGTGGGCAGGGCCGGATTTTCCAATAGGCAACATAGGCCATTGGCCTAGGGCCCACCAGTAACGGGGGGCCCACTGGGGACCTCCTACAATCCCTTGACACAAACAGTATCATTGACAAATTTGCCATAGAAAAAAGCAGGAAAAAGTCATTTTGAACTTCACATAGTTGCGCTTGCAAATTTTATGCTTCAGTTTCATTGTATTTTTCCATTATTCCTGTGTGTAAGATGTACATGATATGGAACTTGATTTACTTTGATGTACTTGATATGGAACTAATTTGATTAAAAATTATTAATGTGTAATGTATCATTATGTTGTAATTCTTATTGCAAAATTTATTATGCTTCAATTTGACTGTATTTTTTTCCATTATTCCTTTGTGTAAGAATAAGTTGTACATGATATAAAACTAATTTGAATAAAATTATTGATGTGTTACATTATGTTGTAATTCTTTTTTTTTTTACATTACAATATTACGATATATATATATATATAATTTTTTTTTGGGGGGGCACTGATAAGGTTTGGCCTAGGGCCCACAAGCAAGTAAATCCGGCCCTGGGGTGGGGGCATTTTAGCGGGCATTCGCCCGCCCTGGCCCCTCCTTCCTGCATAAAATAAAACCGACACATCGAACTCTTACTACTGTAGATTTTACCAAATATAAATGCTTCCTAAACCCATCGTTGATTAGTTAACTAAAAGCGGAACACTTATTGTTCGTAATCGTATGTTGTAAAATATCTCACCAAGAAAACTGGATACACTTTTGTTTCTACGGCTGCTGCTGCTGCTGCTGCTGCCTTTGTTGTTGCTGTTGTTTGTTTGTTTAAACTTTAAAGCTTATAGCCTACCGAGGCTCCGTTTACACTCATATAGC
>JAJOZX010020977.1:0-28712 GCA_023014485.1 Bathynomus jamesi
TAAGTATGCGGTAGTAGTATGTTTAACTTCTTTAATAATTCCTTAATTGTGTAAATTAAATTATAATTCCTTTCAATTCATTTTCAATTCCTTTTAAATATTTTGAACGGTAGACCGCATACTACAGTAGAAACTTAACGGTAGACCGCATACTACAGTAGAAACTTAACGGTAGACCGCATACTACAGTACACCTTTAAAATTTACCAATAACCAATGACGATTGGTTAGGTTAAGTCGTAATATTTCGTTAGCTTTAACGAAAATATTACGACTTAACCTAACCAATCGTCATTGGTTATCGGTAAATTTTAAAGTTACTTAGGGTCACCCGTTAATACGCAAGTACGGAAATTTGGGTACTTACGTTTTAACGGGGGACCACCACATATTGATGATTGGTTAGGTTAAGTTGTAATATTTTCGTTAGTTGAAAATTTCTAATACATCAAATTTTTTAAATAGCAATATTTTTTAAAATATTTTTTTATACAATTTTCTGAAAAAAATAATTTTTTAGGCTTATTCATGATGAAAATTTGGGATCTACTAAAAGTGAATGTTGTTTCTAATGTGTAACATGTATTAATCATTGGAAATATTTGAAATATAAATCATTGGAAATTTTTTAAAATATTGCTATTTAAAAAATATTGTGTTAGAAATTTTCAACTAACGAAAATACAACTTAACCTAACCAATCATCAATATGTGGTGGCCCCCCGTTAATATCTAAGTACCGAAATTTGTTTTATATTAATTGCCGAGAGAGAGAGAGAGAGAGAAATTAGTTTTAAAATCCCAGTTGGTATGCCGAGAGAGAGTTAGTTTTAAAATTTACAGTTGCCAACTCTGCACCTCAGTCCTCTTGGCTACGGGCATGTGGTTGATTTTTTAATTCTTCGCATTAGACTCTATTGAGGACTATAATATAAATAATTCCATACAAACTATTTTGAACAATAAATTTTAAGCCAGCGAGACCTTAACATTATCTTTAAACTCACAAATCACTTAGATTTTGAGTGCAGCTTCACAAATTTGGTGTCACTGCCTTTGGATGTAAAGCTCATAATTATGATGGCTGTGGTATTCCTTGTAAAGTTATGACCCTACTGGCTTTTCTTCAATTTCACAGAGAATGTGAAATTTTGTACCACTGTGGCCTGGCCAGATATAGGTAGGTCTTGGTTTTATTATCATCATTACCTTTACTAACTAGTTTCATTATATATATATATATATATATATATATATATTATAATATATATAATACCTTGGTAATCCTGGTTTTGATTCCGCCCGACTTGTTTATTCTGACGAAGGTCAAGCTTGTTGATCCACCCTAGACCTATAGTTTAACGTGGAATCTGTAGAACAACTCACCAGGGAAGTCAGAAATTACAAAACCATCGCCCGGACTCAATCTCACGACCTTCTCTATCGGCAACCCAGTGTCTTAACCACTAAACCACTCAGGGTTGATAATATATATATTATATATAAGGTGCAACTGAATAAAGGGTACAAAACACTGCAAGCCAAACAGATAACACCAAATCCACACACAAGTCAGGGATCTTGAAGTAATAATGTCATCGGATGCAGCATTCAAAGAGCAATAAAACATTAAAATCACAACAGCGAGAAAAGTAATTGGAATTATGTGGAGGAGGTTCCACAGCAAAAAGCAAACATTATATGCCGAAATTTATGGAAGAGTTTAGTCCCAGCAATAATTGAGTATTGCTCAGTACTCACAAGCCCATACAGAAAATTAGACATTGCAAACATAGAAGCCATACAAAGGACTTTTACGTCTAAGATAAAGGAAACGAAAGGTGAAGACAACTGGTCTCGACTACAATCCCTGAAACTCTACTCCCTCGAAAGACGACGACGCGTGCAGTACACAATAATATACGTATGGAAAATACTGGAGGGTTGTGTTCCTAGCCTCAGAAATGATATAGAAACACATTTGAATGAGGGAAGAGGCAGATTCTGTACTGTCTCAGCCGCGGTGGAACGGGGCCGCCATGAAAACGAGAGTGGAAATTACTTTCAGAATACGAGGCGAGAAACTTTTCAGTGTACCGCCCAAAGAAATGAGGAACCACCAGCAAATCATCCTGAATAATTTGAAGAACCAGCTGGACAGATTCTTGCGCGAAGTCCCTGACCAGCCACGCGTGGGTGGCTACGAGGAGAGGGGGGAGACAGAAACAAATTCTCTCGTCCACCAAATCCCGCGAATAAGGCTGGATGATGTTGCAGATGGGGTCGACTGCAGGTCGATCCTGAACCGTCGTTCGAAACCATCAGAAAGGTATGAAAATGTAAAGTACTATATATATATATATTATATACGGTATATAGTGTGTATCTATATATATGATTTTGGCCAAAGATCTATAATTTGTAAAGTTTGACGTTGTTGAACTCTTAAAATTACTTTAACACAAAAACTTTCACGTATGTTTCAGCAGGAGCATATATACAATTTCATACTGACACTTCTTAACAGATGCATCTTCAACAGACAAAACAAACATCTGCGGTTGAGACCAATAATTATATTCAAATGAAACTTAATCATGTTTCACACACACACACACACACATTCGTGTACGCACAAGACACTCAAACTGTAAAAATGTACACTCTAATAAAAAAAGCAGCTCCATTTTCCTGAAAATATTTTTTAATTATTTGCCTGAACGAATTTTTCCCAATGAAATTTTTTTTTTTTAGCGGCATCGTCAATTCCAGTGTAACGGCGTTCATAGGCAGTAGATTTGCCAATGATTCTTATCTTTGTTTATGATCACATATTTATGCGTGCACCTAAACCTCAACTAAAAATATCTAATTTTATTCATATATATCTATAGGGTGGGCCAAAAGTCTGTTGCCCCGAAAAAAAAGTTTAGAATGCGTCGGCCCAACAGACTTTTGGGCCACCTTATATATATATATATATATATATATATATATATATATAAGAATAAAAGATGTACTTAGCATTTTGCCGCCCCGAGGCAGGGAAATTGTCCCCACAGTGGCTTATAGTTGTGCCATTTGATATCGCTAGTTTGCTATTGGAGGCTGCTGTCCTTTTTTATTTTAAAATTTATTTGTGATTCCATTTAATTTGTTGGTGCTTATAAGTTATTTATTTTCTATTTTTGTTTTCTTTGCCCCACTGTATTCATGTTGAAATACGACAAAATTTGCCGCCCCTCAAAAATTGCCTTCGCGAGCAAGTGCCTACTCTGCCTATATATATATCCCGCCAATGCATATACGAGTATTTTAATCAGATATTAACTCTACATTGTATTTATTTGCATTAAGATTGCTAAATATAAGTAACATAAGAGAATTAAAAAAAAAAAGAGAATAAATAACTAAATAATAATAAAAAATATTTAATTCTATATTTATCTAACACTTAATTTTAATGTGAAAGTGAATAAAACCTCCTTAGTAACCCTCGCCATCATATAGTTACTATATACAGGGTGTCTCAGAAGTCGCGTACCAATTAAATTAAATATAGCTACCGTATTTCCCGGCGTATAACGCGCACTCTAATTTTGAAGAGAAAATTATTTTGAAGAGAAAATTTAGGAAAAAATATACCTCCTACTGTACCTCGCTTCACATGTACAATTTTAACGAGTTAATTTTAACGTAGGGTGATTTTTGGAGTATTTTGGGGGGAAAAAAAGTGCGTGTTATACTCCGGGAAATACGGTATATTTGCGTACGGTACGCGACTTCTGAGACACCATATACAATATTTCCTCAATAAAAAGAAGCTTGGTTCATTATAAGACAGGGCTACGTCGTAGCCAATGTCGTGACTCCGTTAATCAGCGAAGTAAAGCAACATTGGGTCGGATAGTAGTAGTTGGATGGGAGACCGTCCTCCGCATCCTGACTATAGTATGTACCATACCCGTGATTCGGATTCCACGTAAAGCTGTAGGTCCTCTCCGTCATATGACTTTAGATGTTGCGAAGAAAGTTAAACCACTTCATCATTACATTCATTATAAGAGATCAATTATTTATATCTAAACGCGGTTATACGCTATATTTAAAAATATATGTTAATATAATGTTACATACATATATATATATATATATACACACACTGTACATGAAGTTATTTTTATAATTGCTGTTACGATACGAGCACGTAAATCTTGCAGATCTGTAACTCTCGTTTGATAGACGTTTGATCTGATAAAGCCCCATGCAAATAAATCCAAGGGCGTTAGGTCAGGAGATCGAGCCGCCCAGGGCCTGTTGCCTCCGTGTCTCCACGTCCGATCTACCGATCTTGTTGAAAGACGACGGTGTTTAAAATGCCATCTGAATCAAGCTGGGACATTTACCTGCTCGTATCGTAACAGCAGTTAGAAAAATAACCCCTGTCATGCTCCAAAATGTGTTCCGCAATGCTGCTGACAGATTCGAACTACGTAGAGATACTGGTGGTGCTCATGTAGAATCATATGCTTAAGTATTCAGTAAATGTATGCCTTCTATTACACTGTTCTTGAATTTTACCCTTTTTGCTACGTTTTCACTGAAATAGATAGGGACTTTATAAACACCCTGTGTATATATATATATATATGAGAACTAAAGCTTGTATCATGTTTATTCTGTTTATAATTAAATTGAGATTCTTTTGAAATAAGACCTAAAATAAATAAAAATTATGATTAACTTCAGTGGACTGACATCACTTTATCGAACCTCCTCCTGACAAAGAAGGCGAAATAAACAAATTTCACAGGCAACAGTACAGTTATATTTCATAATATAATTTCTTTGTATACTTTAGCTAAGTGGTGCAGTCTATATACGAGTATATTATACTTTTTCGAACAGTTAAACAGTGTTGGGAGTAACGGCGTTACTAGTAACGCTGTTACGTAACGTCGTTACTTTTTAGTAGCTGTAGCGGTAACGCCGTTACTTTCGAGATGTTGTAACGAAAATGGTAACGGCACTACTTTTTAGAGCGATTTCAATCGTTACTCGCTACTCGTTACTTTCAAATTGATCATTTGACTAGTATTATTTATTAGCTATTAATTAGCTGTTAGCTCCTCCAAACGAGTAGGACTATCTGATGCCAGTTTTAAAAAACTAGTGTTCCTGAAATCGAACAACACACTCCTAAAAAAAATCTGCAAGATTAGTTTTTGGACAGGCCATTTTTTTATTTGAGTTTATATTTTGATTTTTTGTCATATAGAGTATAATTTGGTATAAGGCTTTTTTATTCTTTAGTCTTTTCTTAAAAGTAACGGTAACGGTAGCGGTAACGCGTTGCTTTTTCATAGAAGTAACTGAGGCAGTAACGACGTTACTTTTTATCAATGTAACGGCAGGTAACGCCGTTACTTATAGGAAGTAACGTGCCCAACTCTGCAGTTAAACACAACTGCTGGTCTTCAGTTTTAAAGTATAAAGATAGTAAATGATTTGAAAATATACTGAAACATTTGTACTGTAAAGCATAATTCACTTTATATATAATATTATCGGATTAACTTCCATAATCAGATATTTAAGTGATAGCGTGCATAAGTATGGACAGTACTAAATGAGAGGGGGGATGTAAAAGCGAGGTTAATTTCATCATTTGGATACAACATGGCACACTCTTAACCAACTTTACGTGACAGTTGGGACATCTTTGAACAGCTAAATTTTTTGGACTGGTGGATTACAGATTTGTTATACTGCTGGAAAGCCTGGCAAAGCCAGTAGTGAGCCTGTAGCTTAAGCTGAGATGTCGAATCCTCATTTAATGCAATATATATACACACAGACCGTGCATGCAACAAGGAACTCTTCTTGGAAAATTAAATCCATTATAGTTCAAATAAGTAATGCTAAATGACAAATACTATACAGTAGTTTTTCTTTTCCATAATGGAAGGTCCAACGTGGGTCTCACATTGGCCCTTCCATCCTGAAAAAGAAAACTATAGTATTTGTCATTTACCGTTACTTATTCGAACTATAGTGGATTTAATTTCCCCAGAAGAGTTCCTTGTTCCATGCACGGTCTGTGTGTAACATAGAAGTTTCTCAGGGGACCATTCTGAGTTGTACCATATACTGTATATATATATATGAACGTAGGGTGGTGGTTATGGTAATTGAACAATTAAAGGTGTGGTGAAAACTGAGCAGAGTTGTAAATCAAAGATGAAATAGTTAAGTTGGAGATTAGTTCGGGATTGATTGAGGCAATAAGCTAGGCCTCTCAGTAAATGGAACTTGGGTCAGAATTACCAGAAAAAATTATTTTGTTTATTTTTGCTGTCACTTCATTAAAAAGTACTGGTACGCCGTACCGGTGTGTTTGGCAGAAAAAGCACTCTGTGTATATATATATATATATATATATATATATATTATATATATATATATTATATATCAAAACAATCAACATACCTGTAAAACTACTTCGGTTAAGGCGAACTCTACCCAGTCTGTGCTCTGACAAGGTACTGTTGCAGAAAGAATGATTCAACCAGTGTATTAGGTGCAGCTTCTCATGCAGCCACAGCCCAAGGGCACTGCAATCCTATATTCTTGAACCCACTCACTTTGTTTGTCCTCACTATCTCTCACGGGTTGCTTAATCTCGCTTTGGTTAAAGGGTTTATTTCGTGTCTTCAGGATTATGCAGACAGATTTTGTTCTTTGTGCTCTTGTTGTTTTGGTATACATCTTTCTCTGTATTTATTTGTCTGTTTGTATTTATGTTTACTTGTTTGTCTTTTCTTAGTTATAACCTTTGTCTTTGACGTTTCATTTCATTGCTGTTGACGCCAGACAATTCGTCCATTACTGAAAACTCCTCCGCAAGTGAAAAGTTAAAAGAAACAAATTTATGCATGTATAAACTTAATTACATTGAATTTAAGTTACATTAAAATAAAAGAAACACGAATACTGATTAATATAACTTAACAGACAGTTAATAAAACTCAGATTTGATACAGTGGAAATGACATTAAACTCCGGATACATTTGTCACTTTTGTTTGAAGGGAATCGAGAATGCAAGTGAACAGCGGCCATTTTGGTTTCTTGTTTTGTTTTTAAAGCACCAAGTGCATATATATATATATATATATATATATATATATATATATATATAATATATATTATATATATATAAATAACGTAAAGAACGACGCTTTGTATAGGAGAATTATCCGCGCAAGATGAGAGCGAAAGAACGAAACAAATGAAAAAAGGAGGTAACCACCCGGGAATCGAACCCGGGATCTTCCGATTGCCGGTCAGATATGATAACCATTACACCACGGGCCTCACTCAATCAAATGTCGTAATTCCTCTACATGCGCGCAGAAACCAATGCCCCAAAGGGGCACCTCCCGCATGCCGTAACATTATATACATTATAACTGCAAACACGCAGTATAATTAACGTAAAGAACGACGCTTTGTATAGGAGAATTATCCGCGCAAGATGAGAGCGAAAGAACGAAACAAATGAAAAAAATGAGGAATTACGACATTTGATTGAGTGAGGCCCGTGGTGTAATGGTTATCATATCTGACCGTCAATCGGAAGATCCCGGGTTCGATTCCCGGGTGGTTACCTCATTTTTTCATTTGTTTCGTTCTTTCGCTCTCATCTTGCGCGGATAATTCTCCTATACAAAGCGTCGTTCTTTACGTTAATTATACTGCGTGTTTGCAGTTATAATGTGTTATATATATATTAGTGATGTAGGTCACATCCGCATCCGCATCCGCGGAACATCCGCACATTTTCTCGCATCCGCATCCGCATCCGCATCAGCACGTTGGACTGCGGATGTCGTGCGGATGTGGATCGTTGAGATAAAATGTCATTAATAAGCGGAAATTATCAAATTCTACTATATTAATAGAACTAGTTCATTGTGCGCAAAAGTGATGCAAGCGACAAGACGAGAGGCTGTTCTTGTATGAAGTTACTCTCTTGCAACCTACTTAGATCCACGTTACAAAGCTAAGTTATTTTCACCTAGTACATTAGAACGAGTTAAATCATCACTTGGCAAAGCAGTTGAAGAGCTTCAATCTCTTGAATCTGTCGCTTCGCCACCCACCAAAAGAATAAAAGTTTCAGTGACAGAACCAACACCTTCAACAAGCAAATCTATCACAGAATCTGTCTCTCAGTTTTTTGAGTCAAGCAGCAATGACGAGACCTACGCGATGTCAAAAGATGTAGTAAAAATGATCGAGAGCTATCACCAAGAAAAACGCCTGGCTGCATGTGACAATCCTATTAGTTGGTGGAAAAATACGCAGAATATCTATCCATACTTGAGTAAACTTGCAAGGAAACATTTAGCCTGTCCTCCAACAAACGTACCAAGCGAGAGATTATTTAGCAGTGCTGGATTAATATATGATGAAAAGAGAAACAGACTGGCAGCAGAAAAGGCAGAAAAATTAATGTTCCTTAAGCATAACCTTCCTATAATTAAGTTTGAACATTAAACGATGAACATCTTAGTTTACTTTATTTTAATTACTCATTTATAAATATGCCTAATAAAACTTTAAACTTAATATAAATAGTTATCAAGCTAATTAAAGATCTCTTTCTATAAGGGTGGAGGTTGGGGAAAGAGGTCGGTGGGGTGCATTTGAGTTGGGTTCACGTCCCGCATCCTGGTAACACAATTATGGTTTCTAATTGTGGCTGAAACTCAACAAAATATAACGAATTTATTTGCAGACGAATTCACTAATTGATTTCTATATTAGTTAGATGCTTGATATTATTTTATATGTTCAGAGAAAAGTACAGCAATTATTGTACAATTAATCAATTATACTACATTATAGCTACAGCTCTCTCTATATAATAACTTATTATATACGTTAAACACAACAAATCTCGAATATATCCTAAAAAATAACGAAAATGTAGACATCTGCATCCCATCCGCATCCGCGGATGTTGAAATCAAACATCCTCATCCGCATCCGCATCCGCGGATGTGAAAAAAATGACATCCGCTACATCACTAATATATATATATATATATATATATATATATATATATTAATACAATCAACATTCGTTTTTACTTTATCTATTCGAAGACTAAACGTTTCGAAAACTCAACCTCCATCTTCAGTAGCTACAAATATAAAGAATTACGATTTAAGTTGCATTTATCTGAATATTTTCAAGAAAACTAATGTATAAAAAATTACAAAATTATTTAGTATGAACATATATAGCACATAATAAGACAACTTACTTGTTTTAAAAGCACATTAATATACTTACTCTGAAGGATAAAACCTGAAAATTCTTTATATATATATATATATATATATATATATATATATATACACAGGGCGTCCCAAAAAAATGTATACACACTTTAAATACTTATAAAGGCAGTGTTTATTAAAATACATTTCATTTTCAAAATGTAATAGAATCTACAGACATTATTTAATTGTTTTGTCAACGCCTGTTTTCAAACTGACGTCCGTTCTGGTCCAGGCACTGCTGATAACGCGAAGCAATGGAATCGCAAACATCACGAAACATTTCGTTTGGTATTTGTGTGCATTCTCGTTCAATGGCTGCTCTCAATTCAGCGACTGTTGCAGGTTTTATAGCGTAGACTTTGTCTTTTAAGTATCCCCATAAAAAAAAGTCTAGTGGTGTGAGGTCTGGTGAACGCGGAGGGTATTCTACGAAACCCCTTCGTCCAATCCACATCCACATCGTGCCAAGTACCACTCGCAATACTCCACTCTTCGGTCCGGATCATCATCTTCATTAATAGCATGGACTAATCTTGGGATGTAACTTTTCCATTGACAGCGCTTCAAAATGCGTTGGACAGTCGATTCTGAAATTCCTACCTCACGACTCGCTTGCCGCACAGATTTTCTTGGACTTTGGTGATACGTTTCCAGTACTCTTTCTTGCTTTGTGGGGCTTGTCGACAGTGGCGGTTCCTCATATGGGCAATATGGGCAGCCGCACAGGGCGGCATTTGTGGAGGGGCGGCATGAGCGCCTGCAAAAAAATAAAAATAAAAATAAGAATAAATAAATAAAGAAATAAATAAAAATAAAAAATAAAATAAAATAAATAATAAAAGATCAATAAATATATTTTTATTAATAAAAAAACATCTATTGCATTTTCCATAAACCTTCCCATAAAAGACCTAAACAATGCAAAATGCTTCCAGATTAATATTATTGGGAATAAAGGCCCATACTTTAACATATGTAATGTTATTTTTCTGGGTTTGGTTAAATAGTGAAATGTATATTATTTATTACAGAACGAATCTTCACACTAAGCCACTAAGGTCTGTCAAATAACCGCAAATGGATAAGAAGAGGTCAAAGCTATCAGGTGCTCAGTTTAGAAAAAAGAGGAAAGAAGAAGAGGAGAAACGAGCAAAAGATAAAGCTATGTCATCTACTCTTCACTGCTATTTTGTGATATAGCTTTCTGAGTCATTTGAAGTGTACTATTATGTATATAATTAGCCATTAACCAAGGAGGTTGTATTATTCATTTGTTTCCTATTCTAAAAGTTTAATAAATTGTGCTTAATAACATGTTAAATTAATTGTACTAGCCTATTCATGCATTGGTCTGTTATGTTCTATTTTACTATTTGCAGGGGCACTTTTGAAATATTTTGGAACACCCTCTGCCACTAGCCAGGATGAGAAGCCGTCTACTTCTGCCATTATTGAGGCTGAGGAGCCATCTACCTCCTCAGCCTCACATATGTCTCCACAAATGCAGTCTGATCCTGAGGATGAAGACCCATTTGCTTCTACTTCTCCCCGGCAGGACTTTTCAGGTGAGTTTGTGTGCACATATGTCTGTGAGTGTGTGCGTGTGTGTGTATGTGTATCATACACATACACACACACGCACACACTCACAGACATATGTGCACACAAACTCACCTGAAAAGTCCTGCCGGGGAGAAGTAGAAGCAAATGGGTCTTCATCCTCAGGATCAGACTGCATTTGTGGAGACATATGTGAGGCTGAGGAGGTAGATGGCTCCTCAGCCTCAATAATGGCAGAAGTAGACGGCTTCTCATCCTGGCTAGTGGCAGAGGGTGTTCCAAAATATTTCAAAAGTGCCCCTGCAAATAGTAAAATAGAACATAACAGACCAATGCATGAATAGGCTAGTACAATTAATTTAACATGTTATTAAGCACAATTTATTAAACTTTTAGAATAGGAAACAAATGAATAATACAACCTCCTTGGTTAATGGCTAATTATATACATAATAGTACACTTCAAATGACTCAGAAAGCTATATCACAAAATAGCAGTGAAGAGTAGATGACATAGCTTTATCTTTTGCTCGTTTCTCCTCTTCTTCTTTCCTCTTTTTTCTAAACTGAGCACCTGATAGCTTTGACCTCTTCTTATCCATTTGCGGTTATTTGACAGACCTTAGTGGCTTAGTGTGAAGATTCGTTCTGTAATAAATAATATACATTTCACTATTTAACCAAACCCAGAAAAATAACATTACATATGTTAAAGTATGGGCCTTTATTCCCAATAATATTAATCTGGAAGCATTTTGCATTGTTTAGGTCTTTTATGGGAAGGTTTATGGAAAATGCAATAGATGTTTTTTATTAATAAAAATATATTTATTGATCTTTTATTATTTATTTTATTTTATTTTTTATTTTTATTTATTTCTTTATTTATTTATTCTTATTTTTATTTTTATTTTTTTTGCAGGCGCTCATGCCGCCCCTCCACAAATGCCGCCCTGTGCGGCTGCCCATATTGCCCATATGAGGAACCGCCACTGTGTGTATGTGTGTGCATCCCTGCAAAGCATTTTGCAAACAGTTATAAATTATAATGTTATTATCACTGGGTCTGGGTTACTGGGTATGTGTGGTGTTTCACCACCATAATTCCATAACACCACCACCATAACAAAGTGCTGTGAATAATGTGTTATCTAACTTAGGTGTGTATACTATTGAGTAATGCTCTTGTTCTTTCTATTAGAAAGGCCTGGAGCAGAATCGCCTCCTGAGGATGAGTCTCTGTCCACCGACCCTGCTAACTGGCCTTCAGTTCTGACTGAGAGAATTCGGACACAACTGGTTTCCAGGGGACCAAGTCAAGTACCATCTGACTTTGTATTCCCTAGAAACGACAGTGACGGAAGAAGTTTCCACCATCAATACTTCAGGAAGTCATTGGTTAGTGGGGAAAATATAACCAGAAGTTGGTTGGTCTATTCCTTAAAAAACAACAGCCTTTTCTGTTTCTGTTGTACATTATTTTCCAAGAGGAAAATAAATTTAACAAGTTTGGGACTCTCGGACTGGAAGCATGCAAGCTCATTGCTCACATCACATGACAACAGTTCAGAACACCTAAATTCTATGAAAATCTGGAAAGAACTGGCAGTGAGGATGAGAAAGGGGGAGACCATTGACAAGCAGGAGATGGCACTTCTGGAGGCTGAGAAGTTGAGATGGAGAGCGGTGCTGACACGTCTCACTGCTATTGTGCATTCTCTGGCAGTTAGGAATTTGGCACTAAGGGGACATACAGAAAAATTGTTCTCACCATCAAATGGCAATTTTCTGAAAGAAGTTGAACTGATGGCACAATTTGATCCTATAATGCAAGAGCACATTAACCGTGTCCAAAAAGGGACCTCCAGTCACACCAGCTACCTCGGCCACCACATACAAAACGAACTCATTGATTTGTCGAGCAGCAAGACCATTTCAGCAATGGTGAGCGACATCAAACAATCAAAGTTTTTTTCAATAATTCTAGATTGCACTCCAGATATCAGCCACACTGAACAGTTGTCAGTTGTGATTCGGGTTGTGTCACTGGAGGGGAAGCCCCATATAAAGGAACATTTCATGGGGTTTTTGGAGGCAGAGGAGTCCACTGGTCAACATTTGGCATCTCTGATTCTGAAGAGACTGGAGGAGCTAAAAGTTCCTTTCATGGACTGTAGAGGACAATCATACGACAACGGGGCCAACATGAGGGGAAAAAACAAGGGTGTTCAATCCAGGCTCCTAGAAATTAATCCCAGAGCTCTGTTTGTTCCATGTGGGGCTCATTCTCTGAATTTGCTTGTGGCCGATGCTGCTAAGGGATCTATTGATGCCACAAGTTACTTTGGCATCTTGCAGAAGCTTTACAACTTGTTTTCAGCCTCCACACAACGATGGGCCATTTTGAAAAAACATGTGAACATCACATTGAAGATGTGGTCTGATACAAGGTGGGAAAGCAAGATCAAGAGTGTGGAGCCCCTGAGATATCAGGCAGCTGCAGTGAGAGATGCACTGATCGAGGTGAGGGACCACACCAAAGACTCTGTAATAAAGGTCGAGGCTCAATCTCTGTCAGAGGAGGTTGGGTCATACCGCTTCGCCATTTGTTCAGTGGTGTGGCATGACCTGTTGTGCCAAATTCAGCATGTGAGCAAGCAGATGCAGTCTCCTAGCATGCACGTTGATGTTGCAGTAAATCTCCTAAAAAAAACAGAGAGAGGTCTCCGCAATTACAGGGCAACAGGTTTTGTGGCTGCACAAATGGCAGCCACAATATCTGTGAACAAATGAATGTGGAGGCTGTGTTAAAACAAAAACGGCTGAGGTCCACAAAGCGGCACTTCTCCTATGAAGCATCTGATGAGCCCTTGATTGATGCTTTGAAGAAGCTGGAGGTGACATTTTTCAATGCAGTGGTTGATGCTGCAACATCAGCCATTCAGGAAAGATTTTCCACGTTGGAAATTGTGGGAGAGAAGTTTGGAGTGCTGACACATTTCCAAAATCTCACATTTGAGGAGCTGACAGAACAATGTGTGAACCTTAGTACTACACTACACTTTAAGGGACAATCTGACTTGGATGGCAGAGAGCTTGCACAGGAGCTGAAGAACTTGCCTGACTTGCCATCAAAGACCATATCCTTGCTTGAACTGCTGACATTTATCCATGAAAGGGAGCTCTCTGAAATATATCCAAATTTGTGGACTGCTCTCAGAATTGGTCTTACTCTTCCAGTCACTGTTGCTGAAGCAGAGAGGAGCTTTTCAAAGCTGAAGCTCATCAAATCCTACCTGAGGTCAACTATGTCACAGGAACGCCTTACCGGTCTGGCCATCATCAGTATAAATCATACAATTGCTGAGCAGATTTCATATGATGATTTAATTCATGACTTTGCATCAAGGAAGGTAAGAAGAGTCAGGCTTTAGATGGCAGTTGTGCTGTGGTGCAATTTATTTTGTTTCTTGTTCAAAGTGTAGCATAATAATTACCCTCTCTAAGTGTCTTATTCTATTTATGTGATAGAGCATTTGTACAATTTAGAAATTTGATTCTCTAGTTTATTTATGGCAGTTGTGCAATTTAATTTGTATTTTTCCTGTTCATAGTATCATAATTACATTCTCTTAAGTGAGTTATTCTATTTACGTGATGAAGGATTTGTAAAATTCAGAAATTTGAGTCTTTGTTTTGGTTCTGAAGTTCCAACAATTAGTCCAATAAAAAGTTATTTTGTGAAAGAGTTATGTCTGTCCTTTATTTTGGGGGGATTCGAATGTGTGTGTGTTGGCGAACAGGGGGGGGGGGGCGCTGAAGGTGAGGTTCGCCCAGGGCGTCATGTAAGCTAGGACCGCCACTGCTTGTCGATGTCCGTGGTCTTCCGGAACGCTTCTTGTGGACATTCTGAACAGTTCCATCGGCTTCAAACTTATCTCTAATTCGAGTGATGGTAAGTCGCGTTGGTGGATCTGTTTGAAACTCCCTCCTAAACTGTCTTTGCACTTCAACTGCGTTTTCACACTTCCAGTAGCATTTTAGAATGAATTTCCTTTGTTCAAAGCTTAGTCTGACTGCCATTATTAATTCTAATGGGTTTAACTTGGAAAGAAAGAAACATCAATTGAGCTATCAGCTGTTAAAGTGTGTATACATTTTTTTGGGACGCCCTGTATATATATATATATATATATATATATATATATATAGAGAGAGAGAGAGAGAGAGAGAATGTGTTTGTGTGTAAAAACCAAAGATTTCTTAATTTGTATTCGTTATCCTCATATTTTTTCCATTTTCTGTACACAATTCTTTGAATAACGTTTCTATGTATTTTTTAAACAAAATGCGAGTGTGTGTGTGTGTGTGTGTGCAACTGGGTATAAGTGGATAAGTGGGGTCGAGTGTGTGATAATTTACGGATGTGGTAGAAAAACTTGCTTTTGTGAGGTAACATCTTTGGTACCTTATAACTAGAGTTAGGATTGATAGGCACTAAAAAATCAATAATAGGTAGGCAAAAAGGCACTAAAGAAGCCTTAAAAAAGTCGTTTAAATAGGCACTAAAAGCTTAAAAAAGGCACTTAATAGGCATTTCTATTTTCCCACTTTTCTCTTATTATTGTTGACTTACAGTAAACCCATTTGCAGTTCTGATGAATATCAGGATTTTTATTGTAAAAAATAAACTAAACATCTCAAAAACCATCAAACATTTTATATGCATCAAAGTAAAATCCAAACATTTAAACTATCTTCTTACAAAAACTCAACTAAACTATAAATTGAAATGGCAATTGATGATTAAAAATTTTTCAAGGTTCTGTGGCGTAAATTGACATCGCCTGTCACTCAATACATTTTTATATCGAGAAAACGACCTTTCGACATCGCAAGACGTAATTGGTGCGAACTTCAAAGGTGCTAATTCGCTTGGCTCAAAGTCCAGAACCTCCTGACACTCTCCTTTGAACACTGTTGAAACGTTCACTATGGTTTGCCAACCAGGATTGCGTCTGAGAACATTTTCAAATTTTGCTACCACTTCTTTCCCTACGTTACCAGGAACCTGGCTCAGCTCCTTCCTTAAATTTTGAACTATTTCCATTGCTTCAACAAATGGCAGGCCTCTCTCCTCCAGCTTGGTTATGGTCCCTGGCACCCGTCCGAAATTGTCTTGTCCTTAGGCATTTTTCTCACTTATAAAAAACCGTAAGCACAAACGTGAGATTTTATTTAGCAAAAGCACTTGAACAAAGACACCACGTTGCACGCACCAAACAAAATGATAGAGGCCGAACGCGTCACAATGACGTATTGTGATCTGATTGGCTGTATTTGGCTGACGTATTGTGATCTGATTGGCTGTGCTGGTTGCATCAGGACTAGCCTCTGTTTTTCCATCCCCTGCCCTATTTAGGCCTACAAGTTTAAAAAAAATGCGAGTTATTTTGCTTTACTTAGTACAATAAAATTAAAAAGGCATATATAGGCACGTATTTTAAAGTTAGGCACTAACCATCAAAATAGGCGTTTATAGGCACTATAACATTTAATTATATCATCCCACAGTCCCGAAATGGATTTCTCTAAAAGAAGCCTATGAATCTATAAACGGGAATAAAAAGGCAAAAAGGGCAAAATCCGGTCTCTACTTATAACATTCAAAAACGTTTATTAAAAATCTGGAAACATTTTACTGTCAAAAAGAGATGTTAATCCTGATTAGGTTAAGTTACACTAGGTTAGGTTAGTTAAAGGTAGGTTAGGTTAAGTTAGGCTAGATTAGTAAGTACCTCACTATTTAATGACGATAGAAAACACCCTTCGAATCTTCAGTTGCGTCCGAGACACTGTCACGCCCTTCTTGATTCGATGGCACTAAAGTCAGGTTAATTATACAGGGGGCCGTAAGTTTCCATACATAGAAAATAAACATTTTTTTATGGACAACCATTTTTATTTATATAATATGCTCTACATGGTTGCCATTGTTTTGAAAACACATTTCAATACGTGTTCCCCCACTGTTGATGAACACGCATTAGCACAGTTGACGTTATGCTTGTAATGGCGTTGGTGATACGTTCCTTTAGATGATTTATGTCTCGTATCTTTTCCTGATACACCATGGCCTTCAAGTGCCCCCAAAGATGAAATCAAGGGGGGTGAGATCTGGGATCTGGGAGGCCACTCCACAGGACCACGCCGACCAATCCAAGCATCCGGAAACTGCTGATCCAAATACCGACGCACGTGAAGACCATAATGAGGTGGAGCTTCATCTTGCTGGAAGTAAACTGGGAAGTTACCTTCCTCGTTTAGCAGGATGGGAAAATCTCTTCTTGCAACATGTTAAGATACCTTCGGCATTAAGATTTCCACTGACAAAAATTGGTCCAATAATTCTGTCACCACATATCCCCCCACACCATCACTTTACCGGCACCTTGCATCTTCGTCGACTCAGCCAGTTAGGGTTAGCATTACTCCAATAACGTATGTTTGCCGATTACCTCTCCATTGACGTAAAATTTGCTTCATCAGTAAACAAGTCTTACGTCAAATGCATATTCTTAGGGTATCTGAAACATAAAAAACAAACGTTTAATTTTTCCTATGTATGGAACTTACGGCACACCCTGTATATGGACTTTTCAAATGTGGTACTTATATTATGTGGAAATATAATATATATATATATATATATATATCAGGCATGGGGACGAGGCCTGGCCTCAGGGCTCGAGGCCGAGGACATACATTTTTAAAAGGCCTCGACATTTTTAAAAGGCCTCGAGGCCGAGGCCTTTTTAGGGGAGGCCTCACAAGGCCTTAAGATTGTTAGGCTGAAGGTATTTGCACCCAGAGGTGTGATATTCGGATGCAAATAACGAATGCGTTATTTGCACTTCTGGGTGCAGATACTCACTTCGAAATCTTTTACGAATAAGCTTCTCCATGCTTTGGGAAGGCTCAACAATCTAGCCTAGCCTAGGCCTATAGCTCTTCTAAAGTTAACCTACCGTCGCCTCACACTAGCCTGTATCTCCACTCTTTTTTAAATCCATAAGGAAAAGCAAGATTCTACTCAAAATTAATAAACAAAGACATAGCTCACTTCACTTACCTGATAAAAGGGAATTATTAAGCACGTTCATCTATCGCATGCGGCTACACCACAACACCGACACGCTGTATGTTTACACTTGTTGGGTCACACAGTCAGACACAGCTGTCCAGAACAAGATTTCCTGGGCACTATACATTAGCCCAATAACTTTTTATTTCTCATTTCATGCAGTTCTTATTTCTCATTTTAATATATCGCAATATTTCAAGTATTTATGATGATATGGAAAGTTATGATGTGAAGATGATCTAGCAAAATACTTCAAGATTGTACTAACTCACCGAGTGTTGATCGTATAATTTCTGAATGGCTACAATTATTTATTAGCGACTCTAACGAGAATTGCAAACAGAGCTACATTTGGAGATGCCTTATTTTTTTAAGTTTTGCGTTTTTATGTATCTTGACAATAAGAAATTGTGGTCTTAAAGTCTACCAAAGATCATTAATGTAATTGTAGCTTGTACTGCATGTGAAAGATGTTTCTGATGTACGGTAGGCCTATAGGTATGAAGTTTATATCATGCCATTACTATATAATTATATATACGATAATAATATTTGCACCTGATATTTCAACATGTTATATATGTAATTTGATTCAAGAGTATATTTACACCTGATATTATCCATTATCAGACATTTTTAAAGTTATATGTATAATACTTTATATTATTAAAGTAAATGAAAACGACCGAAAAAATTATTTGCAAATAATTATAATATAACAATTTACATCTCAGTTATAATGCCGATATTAGCAAAATATTGTTTGCATCCGATATTATATATTCATTTCAAATCATATTATTTAGAAGTTTATATGTTACAATTTACGACGCGCGATAAACAAAATTATCGACGCTAGTAGCTAGTTAGCAATATACCAGGTGGTATTCTTCTCTAGTTTGGCCTATGTTTTGTTATAGAAATACAGTACAATAGTTTATACACATAAATAACACAAACGCATTATATGAGCTCAGTTCAACTAATGATCAACTGATAGATTGCTTTCCCATATTAGTTTTGCTGCATTAAGTCAGTTGATCTACTGCTGACTGCAGAGCATTTTTTAACCTAGTGAGTGGGCGACATGAATGTCACCCAGTGAAGAAAATTTGTCGCCCAATAAATGAAATTTTAGGGTACTGGACGACAAGGAATTTTCAAAATTTGTAAAAATAGAATTGTCTTGGGAGCATTGTCTTGGAAGCCATATAAATACATATAATACATGCACATATGCCACAATTACGACTGTTTATCCTAAATGTAAATATGAAATTTACATTGAATATTTATATATAGATAATGCTAGTGTTATTTCAGACCACACGGGGATGGTGGCGTGATTAGGGAACATCCGGATCCATAATATCCTTAATCCAGGGGTGTGCTGGGACCGGTTCGGTCCGGTTCGCCCGAACCGGTTGCTAAATTTTGATTGGATCACCGAACCATTTATTTGTTTTTAACAAATATCTAAGTCAGTAGAAATTTATTTATATCAAAATTTTTTTAATTTTTTCAGGATTTTATAGAAAAATATAAATAGTATCACAAGACACACGCAGTGGTCGTTTCAATATATCAGTATTTTATTTTTTGATGAAAAATTAGTTTATTTTTAGATAATTATGTCATTAGTGAGTATAAAGAATATGTTAAATAATTTCTGCCAAAATGTTACTAAATGCTGTTTGGAAAAGCTAAAATGCGTTGGCTTCCGGTGCTCCGCCCCGGACACCGCTGGGGGAGCTACCATTCATCCCAGACCCCCTAGCTTAATGACTCGCGCCATTAGCGCTCGCCGATTTACACCCCTATCTGTATCAGAATCGGTTGTTAAGAAATTGGCAGCACCCCCCCCCCCCCCCTCCTTAATCCCCCCCCCCCCCCCCCCCCCCCCCCCGACTTCCCGATCTGGTTTTGTCGCCCAGTGGGAAAAGCTTAAAAATGCTCTGACTGACTGACTGACTGACTGAATAATGTTATATACCGCGACATATAAGGGGTTCCAAAAAACCTTAGCCCCCCCATTTGCAGCTTACATGTTTACTTATATCGAAATAGTTTTTTAGTGATTATAAAAATATTAAAAATTCTTTATTTATTGCAGGTATTAAATTACTCTAGCTGATAAAGTGATAATATAATGGCTTCTCAATTATTGGTGATTCGGAGAGGCAACGTGTGATAGATCGCATACGAGCATAACATTTCGGGAAGCTCGTGATGCTGGAGCCACCTTTATAACACGTTCATGGGTTGCCAAAAAGTTGCGAAGAAGTGAGGACTTCGTCAAAGAAATTGGAAAAAAACTTGGATGAATGTGAAATGGATACAACCAAATCTGGGGCCCAAATTTGCCACTCTCTCAGGAAACAAAGGACATCATTGAAAGCGGTACGCGTAAGCGGAAAACCTGTGCTAAACTTTCTAGAGAGATCGAAGTGTTGAGAGAAAGATCGTTAGTGGTGAGCTCATTCGACTGTACCGTCATAGGCAAGGTTTAAAGCCTTGGCATGAACTTCCAAAGCCAAGAAAACTCAACTTAACATCGATGACAGATGTGGTTTTGCCCATTATCTTGAAGATTGGGATGTGGATGATTTCATGCATTTAGCTGTCTCCGATGAAAATTTTGTCTGCGTAACACGTCGGCCTAACTACCAAAATGATCGAGTGTGGGCCACAACACCAGATGAAATCGATGACAATGAACATTATCGCGAATTATTAAAAAGTCCAGACTGTGTTGGTGTGTTTGTTTTGTTCACTGCAAAGAAGCTCATGTGGGTGCTGAAGCCAAATGGTCAGAGTTGGGGTGGACAGTATTTTCGTGATATTATTCTATCCCAGCATGTCATTCCTTTTCTAAGAAACCCAAACAATGTTATGGATGTCGATCAGGTCACACTTCTGCACGATAAGGCCCCTGCTTTAAGGCATTAGCCACTCAACATTGTTGCGGAACCATGAGGTCGATTCTTTGGAATGAAGAATGGCCAGAAATTCTCCTGACCTGAACGTCTGTGAACACATTGGATCAGTTATAAAGGACAAGGTTGAATGTCTCTTGTTTCAAGAACCTGCAGCAAATCGATTTTCGAAGGATACAATGACGCAACACATTGAAACTGTTTTAGGCTGTCTTGGAAGCCAATGGCGGGAACACCAAATTTTAATTGTTCCTCAATAAATGCAGGATTAAATTCTCTTTTGTAAGGTATGTTTAGTTTTACTGTACCTCTAATGGTTTAGGCCATGGGCGGGGGGGGCTAAGGTTTATTGGAGCCCCGTATGTCAGTTAGCATGATTATGAAGAGTAGTGGAGCTAATACTGTTCCTTGTGGTACTGAGCTGGGGACCTCTGATTCTGATGAAGATATTCCTTGTACTGTAACGACTTGCCGCCGCTCACTAAGGAAATTATATATTTATTGGAGCCCCGTACTATATAATATTTATGTACCTAACGTCACAGTGATCTGTCACTAATCCGTTGGTCACCTAACTGAATAGTATTTATCGAAGACTGCCGCCTGACTAGTCACCTGTCTGAATAATATTTATCAAAGTATGCCGCCACATACGGTCACCTGTCAGGTCATGGTCCTCACCTGAAGAATGCGCGCCCACCTGAAGAATCTCCATCCCAACGCTACAGGGGTTGAAAATTACGGAACAAAACAAATCAGGATTCCCTAAGGCCTCACGAAAGTCCGAGGCCTTTCCACTTTTCAGCTGGCCTCGAGGCCGAGGCCACTTTTAAGGTCCGAGGCCGAGACCTGCAAAATATGCTCGAGGCTAGGCCTCAGCCCCATCTCTATATATATATATATATATATATATATATATATATATATATATATATATAGTGGTGGACCGGTATCCGCATCATTTTTAACATCCGCATCCGCACTTCTGACTGCGGATGTTATGCGGATATTACCTCTAATAAATTACGCAATTTACAATTAAATTAGCTTATAAGGCCCAGTCATGCACATTTCATGTAAAGTATTAATTATAATGAACAAACAAATATATAAACCTCAAAATCTAAATAGCTGGTAACACAGAAAATTGAATGAAACTCGTTTCATTGAATTTTCTGTGGCTGAAACTCTTGCGAAAGTCATTATTTTTATCATAATGAAAACATTAATATTAATTTTAATCTTATGCATTGCCTGCCATAATAGTAATATCATGAAATTTGAAAAATTATGTCATATATTCATAATTCTATATTATATTGATAGATTAACTAAATTTCCGCATCCGCATCCGCGGATATTGAAATTAAAGATCAGCATTCGCAGATGTTGAAAAACTGACATCTGGTCCACCACTATATATATATATATATATATATATATATATATATATATATATATATGTTATATATATATATGTGTGTGTGTGTTGTGTGTAGTGTGTGTGTGTGTGTGTGTGTGCATTAGCGGATACAGAGGGTGGCTGTAGCCCTCCCCTAAAATTACCAAAAAAAATGGAAAAGAGAGAGAGAGAGAGAGAGAGAGAGAGAGAGAGAGAGAACCCAAGTGACCCACATAGTCAGTTGTTACCTTTGTATCAATATGCCTAGCTATGGACTATCCGAAAGAACATTTCAGTGGCTCTTTGATGCTCTAGTGCTGAAATTCACACAAGTGAATTTGTACACCAATCACATTAGGTTGCAGAGAAATTGCCGTAAAGTCACTCCTTGCGTAGTTGAACGGACAGAGAGCAGATTAGGCTGCCTCTGTAAACAACTCTCTCACTGATAACCAGTGTTTCTTTTATAAATTTACCAAGTTTGATCCTGACCACTTGCCGGATGCTCAAATCTGGCTGTGAATCACTGCGACGTTAGGATGTTTCCAAACGTCTCAACGCTGCTGCAGCTGGTTTGCGTCATTCCAGTGACAACATGCGAGGTTGAACGCAGCTTCTCAGCCTTGCGCCGTTTGAAGACGTTCCTCACAACGACCATGGTGAATAGTCGTTTGAATCGACTGGCGCTGTTCTACATTCATCGTAACATCAAGATCGACCTTGAGAGGGCGATAAACATTTTTACAAAGCCGCAGCACAAGCGATTCTCCTTTGTGTAATCTATACCTTTTCACCTTTTCTCACTAGTTATGCAGTGTGTTATTCAGTAAGTCAGAGATATTCTAGCCTTAGTTCAAATATACACGGTTCATGCCTGTTGTCCCTCGTTTTTTCATAGGCGCCAGAGCGGCTATACAGATTTCGATATGACCTTTTCCTTCAAAATGTACACGGACCCACATTTTAAGTCTTCTCCTCTCTATAGTCGAGGGGGTCTTGCTTTACGATTTCGATGTGGTCGATGTGGGTGGTAAAGGTAGTCTTCAATTTTGTCTGCCAAATGACCGATTTGTGATAATACGTCAAAGGTTCAAATGAGGCCCAAAATGATCTAGAAACGCGTTTCGGAGCAGCAATGTTTCAAAATTTTCTAGGGATGTCCAGTGGACTACGGTGTTCGCGCGTGGCTTTGCCCGCCACCGCGTTTCCCTTTTTTCCTGCCTTAGCCCCCCACTCTAACGAAAATCCTGGATCCGCCCATGGTGTGTGTGTGTGTGTGTGTGTACATTTTTAATTTGTCCACATTTTCGTGTGCAAGTAAGGAGTGTTAAGAAAACGGTTGGTGTTGCCTTACACAAAATCAAACTATGATATAATCACTTGACAATTAGTGTTAGAAGTATTGCGTTGCAACAATTAGTGGTGACACGAGCATCTTGTTAAGCGCATTAATATAATTGCTTGTATCGCTGCGAAATGTTATTTGTTCCATTGTTTCTTTGTACGAATTAAGGGATGTTATGATAAAATTTGGGGAACACATTATATAGCCTTATTTTATACAATTTTTATACATTCATTGTATTACATGAAAGAGGAGCATGGTTCTGACATGCGTATATTTGTTCTAAAGGAGCTGATATGTAAAATAAAAGAATTTAAATATGAACGTCAGTTTAGATTTGTTAAATATGTCAAAAGCATTTGATCGTGTTAATCATGACAAATTATGAAACTTCTAAACCGTGATGTATCCATCTATTTAGGCTTAGTTTGTAATATGAATATTTTGTTATGAACATCAGGCAATGGCTGAAAGACGGGGTGAAGTCAATTCAGAGCCTTTTTCTTTTATCAGTGGTGTTCGACAACGAGGGATATTTTATGAAACAGGCTGCAATATTGGTGCAAAAACTGTTAATCCTCTGATGCATAAAGATGATCTCGTTCTCTTTTCTTCATTTGCAAAGGGGATTATTAATTTATGAAAGTCTGTGAAAAATATAGAAAGAACAGTGGTATAAAATATAATTCTAGTAAAAGTCGTACAAGTGTGAGAGCTAAAAACTGCAAAAATACAAAAAATTTTAAATTTCAGCTAAATGATGTGGTGCTGTCAGAAGTGACTCGGACAAAGTATTTGGGTCATATATTAACTAATCTTTCAGATGACTGATATAATGAGACAATGTAGACAATTAAGCTGTTTTCTATTACTCTGGCTTGAAGTCAGCTTTCTGGAACTCAAGTTGCCGTGTTCTATTGCTAAAAAATCTGGCTTATACTCAAGATCCGACTAGACTTAGCTTAAGAAAAACTCAAGTCAGCTACAGTGGTGGCTCAAGCAAAAGTCGGGTCACTGTTTTGTAAACAAATAATATTTAAGTAAGGAATTAGCCTTGTATCATTACAGTTTGGGGTCTATAGCGGCAGCAGAAGAATGTAACTTCAAATCAAGTCACTTTTCGGATCAATAGAAAAGTCTTTATATGCACATGGAAACGCTTTAGCTAAATATTTTCAGGTGTACAATATTAAGGCAACTATGTTCAGAATATTCTGTACCCCACTGTAAACAGCTCTCCGTGGTGAAATTACAGGCTGTATATATGACTTATAACTAGGCTGACCATACGTACCGTTTTGAACGGGACAGTACCGTTTTTTTTAATATTTCCTGGCCGTCCCGTCGTTTTAATAAAAATGTCAATTTTGTCCCGGTTTATGTACTTACTTTTTCATGAATACAGAATATTACATAACCCCCGTCCCTTTTTTGCCATCCCAATGTCCCGTTTTCGTCTCAAGGAAATATGGTCAGCCTACTTATAACAATATATTTTGGATGCTATTAAGAACCTCTAGGTTCATTAATGATGCCCCTAAATGCCTAAATATGTCATCTGATAAACAATTTTATATATACTGTAGATTTATTATTAGGTTTGGTAAGTCAGCTTATTAATAAAGTAAAGAAGCTATGGTTGGTGGACTAAGTAACATTCTGTGAATTTAGAATCTGGAAGCATTGGTGAGGGTTATATGTTTGTTTTTCAGAGTTCTCAGGCCTGTGTAATTCTTATTTTAGACATCTAAACTCTAGCTATTAATTATCCAAGCCGAACTAAACCGCTTGTAAACTTTATTGTACGGAATAGTAATAGAATGATGTTTGGAAATGTTTGCCACTTTCATAGAAGTTTCCGCCTCCGGTGGCAGAACCCATACATGTCTCACTAACGTGTATTCAGAATGCTAGGTTGGCGATTAAGAATTGTCCAATCAGGGACTTTTCATTTCTTCCAAAGGCTGACCAATCAGAAGAGGGAAAATATTTTTACACTTTACATTCGATAATGTAATATTGAGGTTATTTAACCTTCGCAACGTCTAAAGACATATGACGAAGGCGACCTACAGGGTCGCTACATAATGGACGCAGCTGTTATCCAGATCTCGTGTCATTTAACTTTACTGATCGACGGGAAGCGACGTTATGAGACTGGCCACGACTTAACCGTACATCCGATACTAATTCGTTAGAAAATATATATATATATACAGTATATAGCTTTTTCAATGGAAAGAAAGGTTGTGGAAGTCTGCTATAAATTTCGTGCAACCTTTGACAGTTGTTACCCCATCCCACTTTGTGACTATCACAATGAAAAAAAACCTCCTTCCTTTTAATAAAGGTACTGGAACGTCGTTCTGGCGCGTTCCGACAGAAAAAAAATATATCTACAATGATTGTAGTTGTTGAGTGTGAAGCAATTATTTATTTGTTTGCTTTTATATTCTTTAATAATTTTTTAATTGGTAACGTCTTTTGAAACATTTTAACGGGTTAAAAGTAGAAGATATTGCAGAGTAGTCAGAGCTATATTCACTATTGCTTAATATTTAACAGTAAATTAACGATGAATGCTTAATTAATTATTTATCTAACCTGTACAGTTGTGCTTCTGGCTTGGATGATAATCTCAGAATAAAATTATTGGTGTCTTTTACGCACTGCCATTAATTTGCTTCAAATATGAAACTACCCTGGCCTTGTTTTACTAATCTATGTCAAGAAAATGTTTCATAACATGAGTTTCAATTAATTATTTTTGAAAGACACTATCATAATCTTAAATTATATTTCAATTTGGTTTGCTACTACTTTCGGATCACCTGAAGATCAGGGGCCCCAGCCTTCTTTAGTTAGCTTTATAAGGCCAACGAACGAAAATATCACGACCTAACCTAACCACTTGTCAAGGGCGTACAGTTGACTTAACGACTGGTTAGGTTAAGTCGTGATATTTTCGTCAGTTAGCCTTAGAAAGCTAACTGATCTTCAGGTGATCCCATTATTTTTTTAACTACTTACAGTTACTAGTTACTGCCTCAAATAAGTAACTAGTTACAGTTACTTTTTCACTAACTAGTTACTAGTCACTTCAAAAGTTACTTTCCACTTTTTTCCTGGTTTTAACGAGCATCTGAGCCTGATAAAAGACGTTCCCTGACAAGTGATACTTGCCAAGATTGTTCATTGGTTTAAAGTGAATTGCGATCTGACGAATAAACAAGAAGATTTTATTATATTAGCATTAGATATACAATAAGTTATCAATAAACTTGCACTATGCACAATATGTACATCGAACAAGTAATGTCAAAAAAGTAGCTTCTAACATTTGGCTTCACATAAAAGAGTAACTAGTAGAAGTTACGTGATTTTTTTTTTAACTAGTTGCAGTTACAATTAGTCGGTCGGAAAATTAATTAGTTATCGTTACAGTTACTTAAAAAAGTAACAATTATCGAGTAACTTATCAAGTCACAGCAATGGTTTTTCGCTGTGTGTGTTTGTGTTCTTAGCTACCTTATGAAACCGCGACAATCTTTAGAATACACACTAAGCTCATCGCGTCACGAACGTGCGACATTTACAGCGTTGCCAGTTTCAGACAATTTTTTTTATTGAAATTTATTAATATTTTGAGAAAAATGGTTATAATGAAGATTCGGATAAGTTTGGTTAAGGTTAGAGATTATTTAGATTAAGTTAAATGTCGCCATCCACAAATGAAAATGTGAAAATATCGCGATTTCGTAAGATAGCCAAACGTGTGTGTGTGTGTGTGTGTGTGTGAACAATAGCAATCTGTATTACATTTTATGAAAGTCTAATTAGCTTGCCAATTTTAATTAAGTTTTTAAAAATCTAGATCAAGGAGAACCATATTTACTAAATACATTCCACAGCACGTAAAGCCTAAATTATCGAGAAACTGCGAGAATAGCTTAAATTTTGAATAAAGATCCTTCAAGAATAGTTTAAATTTTAAACAAAGGTGTCTTATAAATAAACGAGTTAATTCATCAGACTGAAACAGAAAGTCTGAAAAAAAAAAAAAAATTCCTCCAAATTACTATCTTCCGTTTAAGTATACAGACTCTTATTTAGTTATGAACATAAAGCTCTATAGAGGCTTGCTCATAAAGCTTTCTTGTGGGAAATATATACAGTACATTTCTTTTAATTGAAGGGGACTTTTTTTTTTTTTTCAAATTTGGATGAATTGAATCTTTAGCCGAAGGTTATAGCCCTTTGGTTCTTTTATATTTTGGACCAGTCAAGGGAAAGTATTTATTCTATATACAAATTGTACATGCACACACACATTTCTATTATTTGCTTAAAGAAGGTTAGGGTAAGATTATTATAATAAATAATAAATAAATAAATAAATAAATATATATATATATATATATATATATATATATATATATATATATATATATATATATATATATATGATGCAAACTCACAAGGAAAAAAATAACTTATGTCAAAGCCTTTCATGTATTTAACAGTACACCTCGCCAGGGAATGACGATTCTCTGACGAGATGTACTGTTGAATACACAAAAGAACTTTGAATATTTTTTCTTTTTTCTTATGGGTCTGTATCATTCATTCATTTCAGGTGTTAAAGTGTGAAGTTCATCCCATATATATATATATATATATATATAATCTACAGAGACCGATGATGATTGAAAAATTAGTAAAATAATAACTTACAGTACAAGTATAAGCGATAGTTGTAGTAAAAAACTGGACCAGCATCGATGAAACACAACACAGTACAAGTATAAGCGATAGTTGTAGTAAAAAACTGGACCAGCATCGATGAAACACAACACAAACCAAGTGCCAATCTTGGGGATGGGTTGCCTGCTTTTTTTATTATGGGACGAGATGTTGTGTGTATCGTCCAGGCGTGTGCGGGTTTTTACTACCACTGTCGCCTATACTATAG